>JAVJIF010012696.1:0-106592 GCA_038442645.1 Agave tequilana
TACATGCATTTGCTTGGATAAAACCACAAAGATAAAATGTGAGTGGAATTTGATGGACCTGCAATGAATGTAGGTTTTGGTGGTGGTTAGTAGTGGCAGCTGCGTCAACAACGGTTGGCACTAGCTGATGGCATAACGACAATGATAGGCGGTGGAGATGGCAGTGCTGACGGCCACGATGACAACAATTAGTGATGGCAGAGAAGAGAGAAAGAAGAAAAAATAAGATATTTTGAGAAATAATTTTGTATGGATTCTTACCAAATGGGAATGTGGCATATCAACTAATTGTAGAGGAATCACATTCACACGAAACAAGTAAATGTGATGCCGATGAGAATCTAACATTCTGGTAATGTTAACTTGAGTTTATGTCGTAGTCCAAAAGCAAGATCCGCTTAAAAATCTTGAATTTCCGAGTTGAATCCCAAATTCCAAACACAACCTAAAAAAGAATAGGTGGGTTTTGAATTAAGTAATTGATTTTGAGTTTAAATAGTGTCTTTTAAGCATTTGTCTAGATTTTTTATTGCAGTTAACCTAATACATTTTTGCCATCTTTATCAAATGCGTCCAAAATGATCCTTGTCGCAAAAAAATTGATTTGGTTGAAAATTGCTCAGAAGTTAAAAATCACTCCACTTACATTTAGGAAGCTTAATGCAAGAGATAGTTACATAAACTTTGATACAATCAGCAAATGATGACCAATTTCAGTTTCTATGGTGGTCAATAATGAAAGTCAAATAGACAACCCTAGGGGAGTGAATAGGATTTTAAACTAATTGCAACAAATTAAAACCCAATTTGATTGGATGGTCAAAAGGTATAAACACAATATTACAATAATAAACAATAGCAATTGACAAATAATTAAAGAGAGAGATTGAGTAAGAGAGTTACAAAAATTGTAGCCGACAAGGGATTTATAGTGGTTCGGCCACCAACGGCCTTCTCCACTACCTAGATGCCTTTTCTCTAGGATTTTAACCAATCTCTTATTGGTAGCTTTCTTTTCAAGTAGAAACTTAGATATTTTTACAACTGACTTTCTTTCTGGGTAGAAATCTAGACCTTACAACACTTTCTTTTCGGGTAAAAGTGTAGACTTTCACCAGCTCACTTCCCAGGTGGTTGGATTTTTTCACCTACAAACAAATACAACAAGAAGATTGTTCTCTATACAAGGTGAGAACCAATTAAAGCTCAAATACCAATAATAAAGATGAATACTAAGTGAGGATCTACTAGCTAAGAATTAACACAAGTAAGCTTGGCATAATAAGATTTAGTTGCTTAAAGATATGAAAAATAAAAGCTTGAATGTAGAATCTTAAGATGAACACTTGAGTAGATTGAGATCAAGTAGTAGAACTTGAAAATTGAGTCTCAATCACAACACCAAAGGACACCTTTGAATCACCCTTGAGCAAGAAGAAGATTAAGGTTGAGAGCGCGAAAGTTTTGAATGATAAGCTCTTGAAAATCTTTATCAAGTGTTGTAGAATTTTTTTCTCAAAAGTTGTCTAAAAGAAGCGGAATTTATAGAGAGGGTAAGAAAAAATAGGTGAGAGGAAGTTCTCCAAAAAAATTTGTGCAAAAAGCTCCCCAAAATAAAAAGTTGAGTCATTTGCGTCAACTGCTAAGATTTTCCTACTGATCCAAGTGACCGCTCAACACTATCAACCGCTAGCACATGTCGCATGTGATGGACGATCCACTAGTTTGGCCATCAATCCAGCTTAAGACAAAAGTTTATAATGGTCGGAAGAGAAACAACCTTTACAAAAAAGTACTGTAAAAAAGAATAAAATAATATAAAGTAATCAGAATTTTTGGCACAATTTTGAAAAACATCAACCATGGGATCAACCTGCCGGTTGATCCAAGATGAGACAAACTGGGTTGGCGGACGATTGATCAACCCGGTGGTCGATCCCGATCGTGGCCAAAAGTGGGGTGCAAAACAAGAAGCTGTTGACCCAAGTTCTCTGGTGGTCGATCCATCCTGGTGCAAACGTGCACGGGGCAGACGAATGATCGACTTGACGGTTGATCTAGCCTGGTGCAAATGTGCAAGGGGCTAACTGATCGACACAACGGTCGATCTAGCCTAGTGCAAATGTGTACAGAGCGGACGATCAATCGACCTGGCGGTCGTCGTGACCGACCCGAGAGTTGGGGCAACATTCTGTCAAATTGCGGTCGACTCAATGATTTTGGTGGTCGAATCAGACTAGTACAAAATTTTGCGTCACTTCAGAATTTGAACACTCAACATTATTTTGTTGACCATTGCATTCTGGCGGTCAATGCAAATGATCCTAGAAATGAAAATTTGATTTAAATACCTCATAAAAATTGTGAAAAATCTGTAAAATACTTAAAATTATGTAAACTCAGTATTAGTCCCAAAATGATATTTTGAATACAATTTGCAAGATTTTGGGTAGTTTAACGAAAGTATGAGTAAAACACACTTGGACTTAAATTAAAACATGAAAATGCAATCTAGCGCCAAGATACTTTCTTGTATTAACTCTTCTTACCTTACAGGGTATTCCTAAGTAGATTTGTAGTTCTTTGGCTCAAGTCTCTTGCTTCAAGTGATTTTGCATTTGTTGGCTCTTTTCTTTAGCACCACCCCAGGATTTATTGTAAAAGTTTGAATAACTCGAGTGTTTGGGCAAGAATAATGCCACCACTTCTTGATTGATATAACAATGTGAGCTTTGTTCCATCCAACCTCCGTCAACATACTTTGTTCTATATCAAAACACAAAAATACTAGAATATGAGTTGGTATTAATATAGCTTAATGAGTAGTCATCATTAAACTAAAATACAACAAGGCTAACAAATAATCATGAAGAGAAGGTGTCATGTCAAATGTGGAACTCAAAGAGTTTAGTTTGGTAAATATTGTGGATTTTTAAACTTGTTGGCAAAACTAAGTTCAAACATTAAATTCAAAGAGTCTAGTCATATTAAAGGCAAGACTATTATGAAATAACATATATAAAGGTTAAAGTTTAAAGAAATATTAGAGTAAAAGAGTTAAAGGTGTTTTTTATGGAAATCATGGTCTTCTTATCACGCTTTCCTCAGTTTTTTCCGTATTCTCTTTCTATTGCATTATGCAATATTTCTTAATTAATTTGAACAAGAAAGAAAGTCCTCTAAAGCTTTTCCTATCCATTAAAATAAGTTCCAAATCTCATTCCTAATCTTGCAGTCCATCATTACATTAGCTTGGTATATAAAGATTTTTCTATGATGAGTCGGAGGTTCGGTATGATCACCACAATTGTGGTACAATGTAATGAGGACCAGTCTTTGATACGTCCTTCCAACGACATTGATCCGAGCCTCAAATTGATCAGCACTTCGAAAACTTCCCTAGCATCTCACAAGCAATCTCTTTAACAACAAACTTCTATTAACTAACAAGCGAGATCTTTTTAGGACTGGAGAAGACAAATATTGATGGGCTTCTAAGACATGCTTTCTGCCCTCATGGCTTCGAATCCTCCTTATCCACAATGGGTAAGGGAAATTTCTAGTTAAACTGTCGGGGCATGCTATCAGAATGTTTATTATTTAACAAACTGAATTCATAACACACAGAAGCTACTGACAGTTTGTGGAGAATCATCATCATCCATTTGCATAGCATGATCACCATTTAGGATTGTGCGACATCTTGGATTCCTTTCTCCCTCCTAGGAGCTTGTGTAGCAATAAGTATTTCCTTCACGGGAGATTCTTTTCCCAAACGGGGGCACTTCATTTTAGGGTCTTTTCTCCCCCTTTGTGGTCTTCTCATTGTAACGTAAGTCTAAAACCTTTCTCAAAAAAGAAAAAAAGAAAAGGGTGAAACCTTCTTCATTTCATATTATGATTACCCATAAGCAAAGGACAACATGGTTGCCTTCATGATAAACCAAGACGAGACTTCTGCTAGAATTAAGAGTGGCTACATTAGGTGTCGTATCCTTACCTTTAAAACTCAATGCTTTAGCTTAAGAAGTAAGCTAGATATTAAAATTAACTCTAAATACTAAATGCTTTATCTTTACCCAACGGTAAGTTGGATATTAAAATTACCGTACCCTTACAGGTGATCGTAGAAGTTTCTTTTATCCTAGGGTAAATGGATAAATGTGCAAGCACTTAAAAAGAATCTTTATTCTTAAGAAATATTATTTTTCTCAATGAGCGCACCTTAAACTATTATACTATTTAAAGGATAGGTGTGGTCGTTTGCAAAACTCCGTTTAAGGCTTTTTTTTTTCCTTCAAGAAAATGCCTTCTGATGTCTCTATGTTTAAAACTCTGTTTAGAAAGAAGATAAATAATAATCATGTATTTTTGACAAAATCATTTTAAACTTGTTTAAAACACGTTTTCACTTTTTTTTACATTTGTTCAAAAAATAAATACGATGAAGTTTTCTTCAGTAAATTGTTAATATTACTTTCTTTTTGATAGTTTTTATTTTATGTATAATTCCATTGAGAATCTAAAATAAACTAAAAATTGTTTATTATTTGTTAGTACTAGACAACATGTTTATTGACTGTGTGTGTACATACATACATATAAATTAAGTGATCAACATATGAAAACTAACATATATATAACAATTTTACGTATGTTTTTTAAGAACACTGTTTCAAACACGATTCACTCAGCTATGTGGTTTATAGTTGATGTTTCCATTATTTTTTGATCTCTTTAAAATACAATATATATATATATATATATATATATATATATATATATATATATAATATATATTATATATATATATATATATATATATATATATATTCTCAGAGTCCATACCAAACACAATATCTCCGGTTCCATTTTTTTTGTAATTCTGTTTTGCTAACTATAGTATATACTAATCTTTCCCACTTCCGGTACTTGCCAAGTATTGTTTTTGAGAAAAAGTGAAATACTTACCAATTGTCATTAGCATCGTTCTAATACAACTTTCCCTCAACGCCTTTTGCATTTTTAGTGAAAGAATGAGAAAACTGAACAGGGGAATAAAGCAATTTAAAACCCATATGCCCAAATTGCTGAAAGTTAAGTATTTGTGATTTTTTAAGGCATCGATGTCTTCTTTTTGTGAAATAAAAATTAACAGTAAGCTCAGAAGTTCAATGCGTAAAATGTAATATTTTTACATTAATTTTAATTTAAATGGATGAAAGGTAAATGGGTTATCCTGTGCTATCTTAGCTTCACAGGTTTGAGAAAATGACGCTTCACATGTAGGCCAAATATGAGCTTATATACTTCCTCTATATGGTTACTTGCTTTATAGTGACCTATTCACCAACATATTAGTTAATTGACAAATGAGGAGTTTTAGCTCGGTAAAGGTTTGGAATAGATATACGATTGGGCTTGTGTCACCAACTCCATACACAACACTAGACAAACTTCTATATTGGCTATGTAATAAGTCGTCGTGTGTTTGGTTACATTGGAACATTATTGACAACTGTTATAGAAGGGTCTTACTACAAAAGTTGCGACATATAACGCACATTTTGTGTCATCTTTGAAAATGTTGTTGGCCCCATCAATAGATGAACTTCAGACAAAGGTTGAAACAAATTTACGTAAAATGACTCCACCTAAGGGATTAAATGGAAATATTTATTAAACAAGGACGAGATCATTTAACAAAGTTATTTTTTGTAATCCGAATAAAAAGTTGCACCCCCCCCACCCAATCTCAAACTCATCTTGAGTGAAGCTTTGGATCCCACTTTCTTGGTCTTATCTCAATTTGAAGCCTTATATTCTTTTTTTCTCCCATTCTCATCTAGGTTTGTGAAGCTAAAGATATGGGATCTAGGAAGAATTTTGTGAATCATGTAATTTTTTTCTTATTTACTTGACTTTCATTACCTTTATTCATATTATATTTGTTGCACATAGATAAGTTGCTCAATTTGATTATCCTCTTGTGTTTTAATTCATCAATTTTATGCTAGAAACATAAAATATATTTCAGATTTTTTCCAAACTCTGTATGTGATAACAATTTGCTTTCATAGAACAAAAGTGGGGTAATGTATTGATTGCAATGTTAACATAAAACATAGAATCACCTAAGAGTAATAACATGAATTTCTAGAAGTCCGGTATTTCTCAATTTTCAGAAAAATTAAAGTAAAAGTAAATCTTCTGACTTATAATACTTTAACTCAATTATTTCATGCACATCATTCATAATTAAGAGATTTTAGTCAAACTCACTCCTGCAATAGCTTATTCAAGATTATTGTTTAATTAGATTGTACATTGACACAGAGGCTACTTTAATTCAAGCATTGTCCTCTCCATCTCCATCTCTTCTCCATTTCCTTCATCGTCGTCTCCTTCATCTTCTCTGATCATCACCAATCTCGTCGTTGAGATCTTCTCGCTGACGACATCCCTGATCATTGCATCGCCAAATTTCATCCTCACGGTCACGGGACGTCACTGACAGCGTCCTCATCCTCTGAGACACCGCTGCCGTTTGTGTGTTGTTACATCACGCCGTCTGAAGGGGTTGCAAACCTTAGCTACAAGATCGGGGAAGAAGAAGGGTTAAACGGGTTGTGGATTTGAGTCTTAAAAATGTATACATTCCCAACCGAACTTAAACTAACGGGTTTGGGTTGGGTCAGATCTAGCCACACGACCCGAACCCGATCCGTTTCATCTATATCATCCCGATCTGTTTCATTGAATCCAATCCGGTTTTCTTGGGCCACTTTGAGCCGAGTCAGACTGAGCCAGACCACTTTGACCTGATTCAGTTCAACTGAGTTGACCCAGTAGACCAACTCAGTGAGCCGACTGAGCCAATTCAGTATAGCAGCATTCAGAGGTGGTTTCTTGCACGTTTGAAGTCCGTTTCGAGCTCTGTTCGACGCGTTGGGTCCGTAACTGAGTCCTCGAGCCACATAAAAGAGTTTACGACAGTTGGACAGCAGATTCGAGCTCCACAAACTTGTATATGGTGTCGCTACTGTTCGTGCAGCGGAAGAGTAATGTTTCAGGCTCTCATTTTTTAGCCCGATTTGAACCCAGTTCGAGCCGTTGAGATTCTTGAGTAACTTTTGATTTTTATGCACTGAAAGTTTATTCATGAGATTTTACTTTTGTGCAAGATATATATAGTGATGGTAATGACAAGAAGTTGAACGGGATATGTATGAGACTATCTCGTATTTTCAGGATTCTTATGATTGTTATGGGCATGAAAAGTAGAAAAATTCTTCAGTTATTTATCACTGACATCTGAGCAGAAGTGTTATGCCCAAATGAAGTTGGATGGAAAAGCTTATTATTGATGGAAAGACAATTATAGATTCTGTCGATATTTGTTTGTCTTACAAGACTTCATACTTAGTATGCTCCGCACCTGCATACAATACCGAAACTCAAGATTAAACAAGAGCCCGAACCCGAGAGCCAACCAATTCCCATTTTTTTAACTGAGTTTTGGGAGATTATAAATGGCATCTGGAACCTTCTAGCAAATTAGGCTGTAAAGGTTGTTGCAGATCCATAACCAAAAGTTTGAAGATCCAAAATGAGAGTCAGAAGTGGAAGAGCCTCTTATCGAGACTCCTGTAACCTTCCAGCGGAGCCTACCATGAGCTATTGTCATTTTCGCTAGTTATGATGTTTCCTTTATCCCTGAGGTTGCTTGATGTTTACGACCCTTTTTAAATCTTTCTATAGGAGACAGATTCACATGAGATAGGTGCCTTGATATGTAGGTAGTTTCCAGTGGAGCTGAGTTGTCTTGTTGTGCTGCACATATCTTATTCGAGTTACCATCGATTGCAGCAAGTTTGTCACGGAAGCCAGTTTCACCTCCACTACCTTGGTTTAACCATGACGCATCAGTGCTGATTCTCCCAATCATCATCTTGGCCTGATTGAGAGTTCGTGATGTGGCTCAACCTAGTTGTGCTTGTCTTACTACTTACCACTACATTCACCAGAGATGAATATTTTCAAGCTGGAAAGAATCGAACGTCTCAGATTTAGTAAGAATTGATATTTTATTTAAATTTAGATTTGAATAGAATAGGTTGAGATTTAGGATTAAGTTGAATTAGATTTGATTAGATTTGATTTTATCAATAATTGTACATATGGTGCACGTATTGTAGGTTATAGATAGCTATGTATTGAACTTTAAAAGGGATGATGATTGTGAATGATTTGAAAAGCTATTTGGTATTGGTTCTAACTCCATGAATTGAATCAACGGTGGTGAAGCCAAGATCCGGTTGCAATTCATGATCATATATTTTCTTTAAATTTTATTTATTTTTCTCTCTTTTGTTTTCCCCCAAATTCCTGTTCTTTCCCAAATCCACCAAGTCCTCACCACAAACCTTAAATCCTCTTCCGTCCCACATCAAACTCTTTCTAGTTGTGGGTGACGGCTATGGTCCTCTCCTCACTCCACAAGGAGTGAAATGTTGCCTAGAATATGTTCTAGCTTGCATTTTTGTACTATTTGTGTATTTGTTTCGTATTAGTAATAAAATTTTCTTACATTTCAAATAGAACAGTACATACTCTAGAAAGCTAAAGCAGTCTGTGTTGAGTATCCTAAAGAGGAAGATGTATAACTTTAAATTTTATTTATTTATTTTGACTGTAGTTTTCTATAGACCTATGTGTGTGATTGGTTATAACAGTTACATTTGCTGCAACAACAAGCTACAGATCATTAGCTTCATGATTCTTCACAACTTAGATGAGATTGGGAAAGAAAAAGGATATAGGGCTTCAAATTGAGACGAGACTGGGAAAAGGGGACTAGAGCTAATCAATGAGCTTGAGATGGAGCGGTTTCTAGGCTTAGAGATGGAATTGTGTGTGTGTGAGAGAGAGAGAGAGAGAGAGAGAGAGAGAGAGAGAGAGAGAGAGAGAGAGAGAGAGAGAATATTTTAAGTTTGGAGATGGTGGAAATCTACGGCTCAGAGACGGAGGAGATCTAGCTCTTAGGATCTGAAGCTTCAACCGAGAGAGAGAGAGAGAGAGAACTGGACGACTAAGATTAAGTGAATATTTTCACTTTTAATATTTTCATTTTTAATTAAAGACAGTTAGATTTCATTTTTAATTAGATAATAGTTAAATAGATATATGCTCACAATTAATCGCCAAATAGGCTTTTATGTCTATTGAGATTCTTTCAATTTTTTAGTCATATTCTTATGTTAACTTTTATTACTAATTATAGATTATTTCTTTGCATCTTAGAGAAAGATTAGGTGAAGGGGGCAAGTATGGCAAGGTGATTGGCCAACACATATATGTATAAGAAATTTTGCAAATCCAGCTCCGATTGCCCCCACGTGGCTCCTCCCGTCTGTATCAGGTTATGGAAGTGCTGTAATGAGAATATATCAAAATGTAGAAGCTTTGGCGCCCACCTCACTTGGCCCGAAATCCAAGACATCAGGTGCTCAGGCAGCCGGACATTACAAGCGCATTCATCAAAACACCTAGCCTTTTCTGTTTAATGAGTTACGAGTCAGTAACAAAAATATCATCCACATCCGTAGTTCATCTCGTCTTTATTCTGTATTTGGAATTTCAAACTCTAGAATCATCAGACTTCCGACCATATTTCCTATCCTATGTTGCTTTCTGAAATTTAGTATTACATGGAGGCTTTGGATGCAAACTACCTGCATGAATACTTCTGGCAGATGTCGTTGTTCTTTGTCAAACATCAGAATTGACCAATTATTTCATCCTTCATCCTTTCTTCAGGTGGCTGGCGAGTAAAATGCCACAAATACGGGTAGAGGTGGGCAGCAGAAGCGTGTTGCTTCAGTGTTGAGGAGCAAAGGTGAGGTACTGGCTGTAAGTTTATGAGCTTGCATCATGGATCTTGCAATGCAGTCACCTATACAGAGATGTACACCAAGATGGAGACTCCCTCCCTCTATAATGTTTGCTGCGATGGACACGAGTGTAAGTTTTAAGAACTGTGTATCTTTACGCTGTGTCCTAGAGTTTACCTTGCAGAAAATGTTGTACATCATCATTTCTTCAAGGTTTTCCTTGTAAAATTTCCGGCAACTGGGTGGAAGAGGAAAACATGCAACTAGTCGAGGAAGGCTGAGAATTGTGTCAAACTCAGTTAAAATTGAATTTCTGTATTGCATTTTCCTCAATTTTTTTTTTAAAAGTTCTTGCATTTTATTCTACAAGACTATTCACCTGCCAACGTACCTTTTGTCAATAGTCATCTTGCTAGCAATTTTTCAAAAATGTAAAAACTTAAAATCAGAAGGAATAGATCGTATCTCCAACCATAGCAATGAAATTCAAATTCTTATTATAATAAAATGAAGAATACCAGAATTTTGTGATTTACTGGCTAGTTTATTCAAGACCTTACATCCACGAAAACAATGGAATCTTATAGAGTTTCTTGTAGGCTAGAGACCCTTATCTCTTAAAATACTTTTTTCTCTTGATTTCTCCTCTTAGAAAAGGACATATAAATATGAATAAGATGAGTAGTTGTAACTCTACTCAATGTGTCCCAAAATTTTAGGGAAAATTAACCGTTAGTCTTTTTTTAAAAAATTCTAATGGGCCAAAAATTGAAAAATAGTTATTTTATTTATCAAATAAAATAAGATCCAATATTTTTCCACTTGGGCCGTAGAATACTTAACATGTATTAATTTAAAAATTAATACATGAATAAAATTTTTCTCTATATCTTTATACTCAAACAACAGAGTTTAAATCACACGAATCATGACGGCAAGTCCTATAAGATCAAATATTACCTCTTATGTATTACAAATTAATTTTCTCCTTTGAATGAGAATAATATGTGGGTCATATCTTTATAAATGAGCTTTCAAATGCTCACTCAGACTCTACTTAATATTCAAACATGCATGTTGTCATTATTTAAACTTTATATATAGAAATAGAAAATGAGAAGGCAAATTTCAATTAACTAGAATCTTCATATCAACTAAAAACGATACAAATATAAAGAATATCTCAATTACAAAATAGAATTGAGTCCCATATGCTCAACGTGCTCCTTATAAGCCTTAGGTGGCAATTCTTTCGTTAAAAAACAATTCACAATCATCAATCTAGTACTAATATGATCAATAGCCACCTTGCTTGATTTCACATGTTCCCGAAGTTTTAAATACTCTATGTTCATGTGTTTACTATGACTTTCACTTTATTATCCTTGGTCATAAACACTGCAGCAGAGTTGTCGGAGTAAATCTTCAATGACTTAGAGATTGAGTCAACAATCTAAACCCTGAAATAAAACTCTTTAACCAAATAGCCTGTGATGTCGCTTCAAAGTATGATACAAACTCTGCTTCCGTGGTTGAAGTAGCAACCGATGATTGCTTTGCACTTCTCCAAGATATAACCCCTCCAACTAATAGGAAGATATATCCTGATGTTGACTTTCTAGAGTCGGGACGTCCAATAAAATCAGAATCAGAATATCCAACCACTTCTAAATGATCACATCGCATGTAAGTTGTAGTCCTTAGTCCCTTAAAGGTATCACATAACTTTCTTTGCAGCTCTCCAGTGTTTCAAACCTGCATTACTTTGATATCTGCCCAACATTTCTACTGCATAAGCAAATCAAGTCCTGCATATGCCTGAGCATACATTAGGCTCCCAACTGCATAAATATAAATGTGATGGAGATTTTTCGTCGCGGACGATTGGACGATCAATCTGCACCACAAGCGAGAGTAGGAAAGTGGAGAATGTGTGAGTAAAAATAATGCACAACACAGAAAAAGAGAGACACAAGATTTTTACGTGAAAACTCAAATCGAGAAAAACTATAGGAGGAGAAGAATCCAATATAATTCACTGGTTACATGATTTACAGAGATTGCATGATTGTATGCCAAAGTCTTAATGCTGTGCTTTTCTCGAAAAAAGGAAAAGAGAGTATCCCCTCCTCTCGCTGGAGGAGAAGGTCTATTCATACTTGATCTGATCTGCGTGCATGGGAGGATGGTACAGACGTGACCTCGTAATCGCATGATCTGTACATATTAATTTGTTGTAACAACCTTGATAATTGGCGCTTGATTGTTGGGATTGTATGCAGAAAAACCTGCCTTTGTCCATAACTGCTCAGGCTAGAGGGCATTTCACGTTATGAATGTGGAAGAAAATTGGGTTGTGTAACTAAAGGTGAAGATCAGGAATTACATGTCGTAGTGTAAGTTGCCATAGTTGTCTTGTGCGGAGCTGAAGTCTCTAAAATGAGGGAGCTTAGGATGGCTGAGAGCATTGAAGCTGTCAGGATGGAAGCGTCCTCGAGGAGAAGAGTGGTTTCTGAAATGGCTACGGAGTGATAGAGACTCCTGGTTGTTAGGACACATGTCATCATCCTGTGAGGGTCAAATATTGACCACTACAGATGCCCCCACTCTCTCACTTGTCGGAGCCTATGGAAGAGAAGTCGAAGGAGCGGAGTTGGTGAGAGATTCTTCTGGATTGACTTGGAGATCGCTGCTGGCTGACAACTAGCGTGCTGATCGATTTGGTTTTTTGAAATTTGTAACTGGTGTCTCTTCTGATCCTGGTGCCATGATGACAGAGATCGCGGGAGCATTGGTTGATATTAGGGGTGAGCATCGGTCGGTTCGGTTTTTGTTAATTTTTTCAAAACCGAACCGAACCGATTAGACTTAGTAACCGAACCGAACCGAACCGTCTCAGTTCGGTTCGGTTTTTCGGTTTTTTCGGTTAGGCTCATATATTTTCATCATTTCTTGCATTTTTAATCACCATTATATTATCATCCTTTAAATATCCTAATCTCAAATATCCAATACCTAAATTAGAAACAAGAAAAAGATCATAACCTTAATGTGAATTGAAAATTTCATGTTCTAAAACTTTTACACTGTATTTGGGCTCTTATATCAAAGCTCGCATAATTATTATTAACTTTTACTAACAAGATTATAAAAGAAAGAACTATATTAATATAAATATTATTCTCAATTATGATAGTGTACTTAACATGACTTTCACATATTCAATATAAAAATATGATATTGCTAGAACTAATGAGATAAGGTTCCACCTGTTTTTTTATGAATTATATGATTCACTAAATTGAATTTGGGTGGGGTAATACATAGGGTGAGAAGTTCGGTTCGGTTCGGTCGGGTTCGGGTTTTGTAACCTAAAACTGAAAACTAACCGAACTAGAGCGGTTCGGTTCGGTTCGGGTTCGGTTTCAGTTTTTGGTCAGTTATTTCAGTTATAACCGAACTCTGCTCACCCCTAGTTGATATTATGCCTTTTCGGTTGACTGAAAATCTCGAGATGTGAATCGATTTTCAGAAATTGAGAACTTCGAACTGGAGACGATTTGGCTCCTCCTTCATTTATAAATGGGTTGGATCTTTCAGGTGGAAGTAGCCTCCCCTCTGAGAAATCTCGTTCTTTGAATTCCTCCTCTGTTGTCTTGCCGAGTCGCCATGTATCCTCTTCTCCTTTTCGTAAGATGGAGAAAGAAAAAGTGAAGAGGATGGTGGTCGAGTCCCGGTTATTTGAGAGTCTGGTGGACACAATATGTCAGTCTTTGTGATGAGCCTGTCGCAAAACATCAGTCTTTGTGATATGGCTCCGCCGTCAGGGGCAATTGCTTAGTTGCCTACTTTGATTAGAGTTGATGATTTGATTTCTAGTAGCCTGATTTTTAGAGGATGAGGTCGTTTTAAGGGATCTGACCCTTCCTCCATATTGAGTGTATTAGGGAGGAAGAGAGGGAGTGCTTCAGTCGGGTGTGCTGCTGAATTGCTTCTTACCCTGGAGCCTGATCCCCTTCCTCAAAACACCATAGTGGAGAAATGCTATTTTCTCCTTTTGGTGTGTTTTGCCGGTGTCCGTCTGGTTGGATGTCGCTGCCTCTCGCTTTAAGAGGGCTTCTTGGGGATTGATGCAGTGAGGGGTGTTGGTGATGTAATACCAACCTGGATCGCAATCACATTCAAATCGTAACCAAAATTTAAAATTGAGGACAGGATAAGATTTTAGGTTTCCACCCCTTACGCGGGTTTCTCACCCCAAAAACTCGAGAGCAAATAAACTCAAGAATTAAGTCAGATAATTTGAGGAAATTTTAATCATTCCATAATCTAATACAATAGTCTGTGGGGCCTTATATAGGCTTTACAAAAGAGGACTACTGGGAAATAACTGATGTGGTACTAAACGCCTACAAAGGAACACAAATAAAGCTAAAACATCTACTACAAATAAAGCTGAAACAAAATATAAAATCCTCTAAATAAGCTAAGGCATGAAAAGATAAATGGGAACTGCGTGATGTCCTCATCAATTCCCTCGGGGTGGGAGAAACTCGACCCTGTCGAGTGAGGACTCTCCTCACGAAGCATCTCAATCGGGCCAAGGTGGTGGTCGTGGCAGCAATATGGGTACATCATGTCGAGACCATGGTGGCGGAGGAGGAGCTGGTCTCCATGACGGATCGGTTGTGGAAGATAGCAGCACGATCAAGGCACAGAGAGTAGAGCGAGGCGTATCATCCTGGCTGAAGACGGAGCTGATACTAGGATCCCACGGGCTATCCAACTCGTAAGCAATGTACGCAATCCTCTTCAGAGTCATTTCGAAATCTTTTCGCCAAGCGTGCAACTTTCTCGTGGCCTCAGAGTGACTCGTAACCATCACCCTATTATCAACTGTAAATTCCTGCAAAATACTATATGGGTATGCAACAAATTTGTAGGTGTTATTGCAAATTGCTATCAGCCTAGTGATATCATTAATATATGCAACAAGCAGATGCAAAGCAGTAGGTATTCTAATCATAACTCCTAACGATGGGAGAATGAGAGACATAATATGCCTAGGACACACATCTAACGATGGAGATACACGGGAGTCGGACACAAACTCTAAACAACCCAAAAAAGAAGTATTAGAAACCATTTGCTGGACCTTGGCAAGAAATTCAGGTGACTCCCTAAAAGATGAATTGATAGGAATAACCGTAAAACTAGGTTCAACACAAGGAGACTCGAATGACTGACTAGGCACGGTGAATATATTACTCATCCACGTCATCTTTGGCACTATCAGAAGACATGTGGATTTCATCAATAATCTGTGTGACGGAATTAACTGCTATGTCTTCAATTATATTAACAGTCTTAGGAGAGACTTGGACACCTCAACAACCTTCGAGTCGTCAACTTCATCAGTGGGCACAGTTTTAACATGTGGACTCTCCGAGGGGCACTGATAATTATAATGTCCATAGCCCTTACATTTAGAACATCTGACCTTGGCATGGACTAGCGTTTTGAAAGTCAAGTCCAATCTTAATGCCACATCAAAGGCATCTTCAACAGTGTCTAAGTCATAGGGGCCAGTAATCATAGCACGTTTTATTTTAGGCCGTAAACCCCAAATAAACCTAGTTAGAGTCTCAGAAGGGTGCTCTCTCACTTCACTATGATGGTTAAGTCCTTAAATATGGCAATGTAATCATGAACGGACATATGACCCTGATGGAGATTGTGTAGCTGATCTAAGTGGGGGTCCCTATACTGTTGACTAGTCATGATAGCTCAAGCAAACAAGCAGATGCAGTGAAGAGCCCTAGAGTCAATTAAACTAAATGTATGCACTAAACAAAAAAATACCCTAAAGTGTAAGTTTTAAATGCAAAAAAATGCATTCCTAAAAATGATGAAAAGATGCAACCACTAGATCGCAACAAATAACATTTCAAACAACAAATTATAACAATCCATATAGTAGTTGCAAGTAATCTAATAGTTAACGAATCAGGTCAAGTTATGATATCACCTGAGGGGAAGTCGTTCACGCCCAAACGCAAAAATTCTCGAAGATTCCTCAGAGAAATACTCACACTGAAGAGTTGAGATCGTCCACCAGAATCTTGGACGACGGTGATAAGAAATGAAAACTAGATGCCTCGAGAATGGCGCAAATCGGGCCTGAATCGGGGCAGAAACAAGCACTGAACTGTGGTGCGCTGATCTACTGAGTTGAATCTGGAAGATGATCGGAGCCTGAACCAGATTGTGACTGCTGTAGGAGCGTAATACTAATTGTCACGAATCCACTGCCTCGAAAACGGCTCGATTTGGACTTGAAACGAGCCCTGAACGGCCGTCAGAAGCGATGCTGCAATTCTGGACTGAGTCAGGACGAACTGGATCTGGACTGAGTCAACTCAGTGGGTTAACCCGGTTGCTGACGTCAGTAGTGACGTCAGCAACACTGCTACACACGGGTCGCCATAAAATGGATCGGGTTCGGTTGTTTTGCAGGGACCCGACCCGATTCGCCCACCGGTTAACTTAAATGGGTTGGGTTTGAACGGGATTCAAACCCGTTTTCTTCCCACCCACTTCCTTTCTCCCTCTTTCGATCTCACAGCTAGGGCTTGCGACGCCCCACGACGGCGGCGTTGGTTGATTCAGGCAGAGGCGCTGGCGAGGAGAGAAGGCGTCGGAGATCCCGCAGGTAGAAGAGAGGGCGGTGACGTTGGAGATCTTGAATTTTGTATGAAGGAGGCGTAAAACCGACGGCGACACCGGAGATCTGGTCAAGGCGGCGCTCGGGCGAGACTGATGGCGTCGGCGGGAACTGTCGGCGACGACTCCGATCTAAGAAACTCCAGATCTGAGGGGATTTGTGATATAAGGGTGGTCGGAGAGTTGATCGTGGATGGTGTCGTTGCTCTCCGACGAGGTTCTGAAGACGCTAACCTGCTTCGATCCGCTCAGTGGTAAGACCAGATGAAGGCGACGAGGCTCTGGAAGCCCCAGCGAGACTATGGAGGCGTCAATCTGCTCCGATCTAGGCTGAATTCTCTCCGCTGGTGATGCGGTGGCGGAGGAAGGTGTGGGAAGCCCCGATCCAGGTTGGATCCTTTACGTTGACGACAACGTCGAGAGTCGGAAGCTTCTAGCAGCGTCGGGGAAGTCCTGGGAGTGCTGGCGAGGTTGAGGACGGACCTGAATCGCTTTGGGGAGCTTCGCTGGCATGGTTCTGGAAGACGATGGAAGGAGGGGACAATCTGACAGGTGACGTGGTGGCGATGATGCTGTTTGGAGGTGGTGGAAGAATGTGGGTGTTGGTGTAGATGATGAACAGTGCAGCGGCGGCGGAGAAAAGGGCGGTGGAGGCCGTGGCTGTCGGCGGCGGCGGAGGGCGTGGATGGTTGAAGCTTGAAGACGAATGAAGATGATGATGGAGGTCGCCGACGGTTGAAGATGGCGATGAGGGGAGATCTGATCCCTGTGAACTGTGCTATCGACGACGAGGTCGAAGAGTGGTGGAATTGGTGGTAAGTTCTTGATGCGGCAACGAACTCTCCAGCTTGACTTCGCCGGAGGAGGGATCTTTGACTCTGGGAGGAAAAATCGGCAGAGGAGGTATCAGATCTATGGGTCGGCGGAGATGTAGAGATTAGCAGATTCGATGGCGAGAGGCGGTGGATGGGTAGTCGGGTGGGTTTGTTGCAGATGAGGAGAAGAACAGTGCGAATTAGGTTTTTTTCAGGGATTTTCGATGAGAATTTTCACTGTAATTTTTTTTTAAAACAGTGAAATCTTTTTTTTTTGAATAGATCTAAATCTGAAGCTGATGTAGATCTAGGGTTTGGAGACTGGAAGAAAAATTTGAAAAAAGACAATATTTGAAGGGGATTGAAAACTAGGCTCTGACACCAAAATGATGTAATACCAACTGGGTCGCAATCACCTTCAAATCGTAACCAAAATTTAAAATTGAGGACAAGATAAGATTTTGGGTTTCACCCCTTACGCGGCTTCTTACCCCAAAAACTCGAGAGCAAATAAACTCAAGAATTAGCCACAGATAATTTGAGAATTTTAATCATTCCATAATATAATACAATAGTCTGTGGGGCCTTATATAGGCTTTACAAAAGAGGACTACTGGGAAATAACCGATGTGGTACTAAACGCCCACAAAAGAACACAAATAAAGCTAAAACATCAACTACAAATAAAGCTGAAACAAAATACAAAATCCTCTAAATAAGCTAAGGCATGAAAAGATAAATGGGAACTGCGTGATGTCCTCATCAGTTGGTCTAGTTGCTTTGGAGGCGTGTGGGGCTGTCGTCGAGCCATATAGCTGTCTGCTCAGGAGCCATGGCGCCGGCGAGGATGGAAGACTGCTCTTGAGAGATCTTTGCCGACGAACAAATCTTTATTGTTCTTATATCGGGGGTCTGCAAATGGTGGCAAGGTTGGTTCCCGGATCTCCTGTATTTTTTTTCAAAAGTGAACACAAATATGTAATTGTTTTCATGTATTCTATTTGTTAGATATAAGGACATAATGAAACTTAATGAAATGTAATTGCATGTATTTTATAATAGAAATGATTGAGTCATGTTTAGGTCTTGTTTGGTTTGTATTGTGGAATGATCATACTCCTTTCGAGGCCTGACTTTAGGATGACAAGAATGTGATGTGTCTGCTTTATCGTCTCTGATGGTGTCTCCATCTCTGAGCATGCAAACATTGAGCTCCGAGTGAAGTGAGGCCTTCAGTCGCGGAAATAGACTAGGCCATTTGGTTGGTTGCCCAACTGGGAGGGAGAGAGCCGAGGGGAACCCGTAGGCTGAGATTGGTGCTATCGTTCTCGAGTGGGGGGTTTTCTCTTCGGAACATACGAGTATAAGATTCCGAGTGAGGAGAGTCCTCAGCTACAAAGCTGAGTAGACAATTGCTCAATTTGGGATGAGCCTTTCGGGGGACAGTTGCTCAATTGAGGATGAGTTTTAGGAACTCATAAATAGGTGTTTGCACTATGATTCTCGAGTGGGGGCTTCCCTCCTCAAAACACAGACAAACTGGTAGTAACCCAATCGGGGATGACCCTTCTGGATGGTAGTTGCCCAATTGGGAATGAGCCTGAAAGTTGCCCGATTGGGGATAAATCTTTCAGACAGTAGTTGTCCAACCGATGAAGCCTCGAGGGTGGCAGTTGCCTGATTGGGGATGTGCCTTCCCGAGGGCGATTACCCAATTAGGAATGAGCCAGAGAGTGCTCGGAGGCAGATGCTTGTGTAATCGTTCTCGAGTGGGGGGCTTCCCTCCTCGGAACACAGATGGAGGTCCTGAGTGAGGGAAGCCCTTAGCTACAGGGTTGGACTGACAGTTACCTGATTAGGGAGGAGCTAGAGAGGTTCTGGTGACAAATTCTTGTATTATCGTTCTCGAGTAAGGGCTTTCCTCCTCGGAACACGCAAGTAGAGGTCTCCGAGAAAAGGCATTCGTGAGTAGGCCGCATGGGGCTGGTGAGCGGATTAGCAGATTTTGCGAAAGATGGGGTAGCCATGAGTTAGATGTTGATGCTGTAGATCTAGAGTGGTGGAATCTTCCCTCAGATATGCAATCATAATACCCCTAGAGAAGAGCTCGCAGGCTGGTTGAGTGAGGGTCGATGAGTAGGTTTCACGGATCTTGAGAAGGATGTAGATCATCAGGAGTTGGAATGTATTTTATTAAATGATTTAATAAAATACATGAAAATTGAAATGAGATACATGGATTATTATCCGTTGGAGAAACTTTCCTGTTCTTATTTGTAGGGTTGGTGTTAGTTAACCGCTAAGTATTGAGTGACCATGTGGTGGTCGAGCCGGAGATTGGGTCTCATGTTGTCTTTCTGTCTCGGAGGGAGCTCTCCAGGACGAGCATGATCGCGCGGCTTTGTTTTCGGACGCTTCACCAGGGTTGAATCTTGATGGCTTCGAAGACGTCCTGGATCAAGAGCTTCAGCGAAGTGGAGCTGTCATCCACCTGGTTACTTAAGGACTTTGCTGGTGGTCCAAGAATGCTTACTTCTTGAAAGCACCACGCCCACGACCCAGGTTTTCGACAGAGGGTTCTCCGTGTTGCGGCTTTGGTTTTGCTCTTTCGTAATTGCGGTTGAAGGATTGGTTGGCGGAGCTTTTCATTACTTCCTCCAATTGAATGTACGGTTGCGCTCGTTACATGATCTCGTTCCAACGGGTGTCATTGTACTACATCAGATGCTTATACATCGAGTGGGCGACCCGTAGCCCGCAGATGAACGCGAGAGCGGAGGCGTCCTTGCTACAGTTGTGTACTTTGGCTAGTTAATTTTGAAAGTAGCCAATGTACGCCTTGAGGCTGTCGGAGGGTCTCATCTTGACGGAGGGGAGTTGAAGGTTGTTTTGTTTGAATTCCTGGCAGGAGGAGTACTGAGAGAGGAACAACTTGGTAAGATTCTCGAAGCCATGGATCGAGCTGGCAGAAGAGAGTAGATCCAATAGGAGGCTACTTCCTTCAAGATGAAGGGGAAGATTCAGCATAAGATAGAGTAGTTTCTGACATGGATCATCATCTTGTCCTAATACTGGCGAAGGTGCTGGACCAGGTCACTTTGATCGGAGTAGCAGTCAAAGGTTGAAATCGTGAACTTGAGAAATTCACACTCTAATATGTCCTCGAAGAAGAGAGAGTTGGACGCATCGATGTTGATGGCTCTGAGTCTGTTGTGATGAGGCACTCTTGCTTTTTCGACTCACTTCTACACAGGCTTCTTGAGATCTTGTACATGGACAAACGCTTCGGTCTTTCTCTGAGTATGATCGTGCTGATCCCTCGTCCGGGTATGTACTGAACTCGACCTGTCGTCGAATCATTTCGACAGAGTATGAGAGTCTTACCTGCATCGCCTTCGGCTTTAAGAGTGCTCTCCTTCTTGGGCCTCCGTAGCAGTGGGTCTTTCAGGCGATGAAGGTAGCCCTTGGGTGTTTTGGAGGGTCGTGATCTGGGTGAGGAGTTGGTCGTTTAGACGCTTCAACTCCTTTTCACGGGCCATGTCTTATCGATCATGCACCACTTGCTCCCCTCGCAGTCGAATAGGGCCTGTTGCTTTGCCATCTCCTCCCTCATGTTAGCGAACATTTAGAGGAGTTGGGCTTCGTACGTTGATGGCGAATGGATGTCTCCAGTTGCCCTCTGTGAAGGTTCGAAGACAATCTCTTTTATGATGGGGTTGAGGTTGAGGTCACTCGGGGAAACAATGTCCCTAGCGGTGACAACGGATTTACCATTGGAGGTTGTTCCCATTTTCAGTGATCGGCTGCTTCTTCGGGGCCATGGCTCATTGGAGAGGTTTTTTGAGGATGGGTTTGTTGGCCCAGAGGCCCTTCACTCTAGTTTTGATGATGATTAACTTATGTAGTTATAGTTTACTAATAATCTTGTGATATTTAGTTCCAGATATTTGATCAAGATATTAGTAGGTGATTAGCTTCAACAAAGGTGTTTTGGAGCTTTCACATGGTGATTTAAGAGCTCGAGCGTCAAGTTCACATATAGCACTCGGTTGGAGTCAAGCTCAGTGGATCACGTTTGGATCGAGTCGACTTGAAGACGGAGTTCTACAAGAAGACCTCGGTTTGTTTAGTTTAAGTTTGTTTAGATCTCATTGTAAAGATTACATAGTGTGATATGCTCAAGTTCACAATACACACACAAGTTTTATGTTTTGGTTTTTCGGTTTAACCGATTTCGGTTTTCTAGTCAAAAACATAGATATAAATTCTTTACATGTATATTGGATTCTATCCATATACAACATGCTTAAAAGTTGTTTAAATATCATGTTTTTGTATTTGCATGAGTTTTGGAGAAAACGAATTTCCATTTCAAAAATCCTATTTTTGAAAAATACGGTTTTTGGTTTAAGGCAAAATTTCAATAACACAAAAATGGTTCAAATAGTTTGTAATATGTGTTGAATTTTTATCACATATTTATATTTCAAAGATCTAATAAGAACTGATTTTTGTGAAATTTATGTGACTTTATGGGATTTAATAGAAGATAAAAACTCAAGTTTTTAAATCCTATAATGGCTGGACTGGCTGTCTGCCGGTCGACCGGAGCAGAAGTCGGCCGACGGACGTGCACAGAACGTGCACGCAGCCAGGCTGGTGGGCCGGTCCGGTCGACCGGCAGAGAGCTCTGCTCTCTGTATCCAGCGCCGGTCGACCGAGCGGTCGACCAGCCAGAGAGCCATTGCTCTCTGGATCCAGGCCCGGTCGACCGAGCGGCCCCGGTGGGCTCAACGGTCATAAATTTGACCGTTGGCCGGTCGACCGCCTGGTCGATCGGAAGGGCAATTCTGCCCTTTCTAACTGCCAACGGGCTGATTTCTTTTGGGGTTATAAATACCCTATATTTGAGTTGGTTTTTAACAAGTTTTCCAAGAGCAAAATTCTCATTCTTTCTAGTATTTTATTACAAGTTTTCAAAAGAGTTTTTAGAGCCAAAAGATTTGATCTTTATTTGTTTTAAAGGGTTGGAAAAATCAAGAAAAGGAGCAGTCTTTGGGATTGGTTTTTGATCTTCATTTCTATAGCTTTTCTAGAAGTTTTCCCAAGAGTTTTTCCTTGTGTTTTTGATTTCCAAACTCTTTGTTTTTCTCACACTTGAGCTATCTATCTATCCTATCTATTAGAATCTATTTTGTGAGAAAATTAGTTTGTGATTGTTAATACCACCAAGTTGTAAACCTTCTATACTTTGTGATATCCCTCTAATGAGAGGTGATTGTGTTGATATCCCTCTAGTGAGAGGTGATTGTGGAAGTGGTGTTTGCATCCCTCTAGTGGAGGTGATTGAGTTAGAATCTCTCAAGTGTGAGGTGATCTTTGTTTGGCTAAGTGCCTATCCCTTTGAGTGTAAAGGTGATTTGACTTGTGCCTTACCTCTAGTGAGAGGTTGTATTGGTTGAGAGAGGAGTTGTGTATTCCCAGTTTGTATTTACCCAAATCCTCAGTGGAGGTTCCCTGTGTGGGAAGTCCTGTGTGGACGAGTTAGTGGAATCCTTCTGTGTGAAGGCGGGGACGTAGAGCTGTGTTCGAACGTCGAAACATATCTTTGTATTTGCGTTTGATCCACTTTCTCTAACTCTCTCTTATTTACCTTGCATTGATTTATATTGTCATATCATTCATACATGCTTGGTTTGGTTGTGTGCCCATAATTGTGTTAACCAAGAGAGCTTCATATAGCACCTCAACTCTTATTCAGAGGAATCAAGAGGAGTTAGTTCAGAGCCCTTCACTGGGAATTAGGCTGCACTCTTTGATTAAACTAAGTGTGTTGCATTTAGTTTCAAATTCCGCATCATTTGTCATAAGATTAGCCTTACACTTATTCACCCCCTCTAGGTGTACTTTCAGGATTTGGTAGGGATAGATCTGAGTGTTGGGACTCAAATCTCAATGAAAGCACCAGTCTGTGATGGAGATTTTCCCCTGCAGACAATCAGACGGTTGATTCACACCACAAATGAGAGTAGGAAAGTCGGGGTGTGTGTAAAAATAATGCACACACAGAGAAAAGACACAAATGATTTTTATGTGAAAACTCAAATCGAGAAAAAACCACGGGGAGAAGAATTCACTATGATTCACTGGTTATAGGATTTACAGAGATTGCATGATTATATGTCAGAGTCTCAGTGCTGGGTATTTCTTGTAAAAAGAAAAAGAGAGCATTCCCCTCCTTCTAGAGGAGGATGTCTATTCATACTTGATCTGATCTGCGTGCATGGAGGCAGATGGTACGGGCGTGATCCTCTTAACCACATGATCTGCACATATTGATTTGTTGTAACAGTCGTGATAATTGACGCTTGATTGTTGGGATCGCATGCAGAGAAACTCGCCTCTATTTATAACTTTCCAGGCTAGAGGGCGTTTCATGTTATGAATGTGGAGGAAGATCGGGTTGCATAACTAAAGACAGAGAAATCTATTGTCATAATTGTCTTGTGTGGAGCTGAAATCTCTGGAAAAAGGGGAGCTCCAGGATTGCTGGAGAGCATTGGAGCTGCGGGTGGAAGCGTCCTCAGAGAGGAGCAGTTTTTAGAATGGCTCCGGAGTGACGGAGGTTCCTGATTGTTAAAACACGTGTCATCATCCTATGAGGGTCAAATCTTGACTATTATAATGAGGAATATTCATCTCTTCCCTTTCCAAATCACTATTTGGGTATTCGTTCAAGTTAAATTTGTCATCTTTAACAATCAGTGCAATACCAGTGAACAATTCTTCATACAAAATCTCTCAAGAATTTTATTGATATAAGTTTCTTGAGATAATTTGAATATCCCTTGAGATCTGTCTCTTTCAATCTTTATGTCAATAACATAAAAGGCTTCACCTGTATCTTTTATGTCAAACTGTTATGAGAGAAATCGCTTCACTTCATGAAGCAAGTTCAAATCACTTGAAACAAACAAAATATCATCCATATACAAAACTAAGAAAATTATTTTGCTCCCAATGACTTTATGGTATGTACACTGATCCATAACATTCCATAAAAACCAAATGAAGAAATAACATTATGAAATTTTAAATAGCATTGGCGGAGGCCTATTTTAGCCCATATTTAGATTTTTTAAGTTTGCAAACCATGTAACCGTTCTCATTTGAGATGAACCCTTTTGGTTATTTCATATATACTTCTTCCTTTAGATCTCTATTGAGCAAAATCGTTTTTACATCCATTTGATGTGGCTCCATATCAAAATGAGCCACTAATTTCATGATTATTCTAAATGAATCTTTTTTTGGAACAGAAGAAAAAATTTCTTAATAATCAATTCATTCTTGTTGGGTGAATTCTTTAGCTACAAGTCTTGATTTATATCTTTTAACATTGCACGAGAAGTATCTTTTAGTTTTAAAGGCCCATTTGCAACCAACGACTTTTGCTCCTTTAGACAATTCAACAAGATCTCAAACTTGATTATTAGCCATTGAATTCATCTCCTCTTTCATGCAATTATACCATAATGTGAATTTGCTCTCACTTATCGCCTGTGAAAACGTAACAGGGTTATCTTTAACACCAATGTCAATGTCAGATTCTTGCAGGTACACAATGTAATCAGAAGAAATTCCAGGTCTCCTTGTCCTATTAGATCTTAATGTTACATCAATATTCTTTGTTGAGGAGGTTAAATAACTAGATTTATAGGAATATCTCATGATGATGTGATTCTTTAAGAAGTGGTTATTCTTGGATTGTCAAATCCTGATGACTATCTTGGAAAACAATCTGTCCATCTGAAGATTCAGAAGTGGGTTCAGAAATGTGATTTTCTCAAACACTAAGTTTCGAGGTTTACTACTCTTACTAACATCATTCTCTAGAAATTTTGTATTCTGAGATTTCAAAATTCTCATTGTACGAGAAGGACAATAAAATCTATATCCCTTGGACTTTTATGCATAGCTAATGAAATATTCACTGACTGTTGTTGAATTTAACTTATTCTCTTGTGGATTATAAACCCTAACTTCAGCTGGACAACTCTATACATGTACATGTCTTAGACTGTGTTTTTAACCTTGGAAACCGCCTTAGTTGGAGCCCTCTTTTATACATATGTCACAGTTTTTAGGGCTTCACTCCACAAAGATAATGAGAGGTTGGTGTTATTAATGATACTCCTCACCATATCTTTTAAGGTCCGGTTTCGTCTTTAACCAAACCATTTTGTGGTGGTGAGTCTGACATTGTGTATTAAGCAACAATGCCATGTTTCAATAGAAATCTCGCAAATGAATCCGGTAATTGTCTTTTTTTAGTGTACCTACCATAATATTCTCCACCTCTATCTGATCTCACAATCTTAATTTGTTTACCCAGTTGTTTCTATACCTTCGCTTTATAGATTCTAAAAGTATAATGCTTCATTCTTGTTATAAAGCAGAAAAAGATACATATATCGTGAGTAATCATTGATAAAAGTGATGAAATATCTCTGACCATACAATCACATATCATAGGACCACTAATGTTAGTGTGTACGATCTTAAAGATGAAATGAACCAGAAATGACTCTAGACATCTCAATCTCCAATAATCTAAGTTGAAAAATAATATTCCTCATTCCATTATGTGCTCACGTACTCTTTTGGTGCCATTGAACTTCATGTAATACATCTTTGTCAGCAGGGTGCTTGTCAGAAGCCTCAAACTATTTCTCAATAGCTTTGAGATATTTCTTCACTTTAGCACAGTCAGGAATCGAACCACGAATACTTTTCCCAATATGAGACTTAACATACAAAACTTAAATGATTAGATGGTGCTTGATTTCGTAGGAATTGGTGGCTTATCCACACGAAGTGCTAAATCAAGATCCATGCACCCCAATGAAATGAGAATTTTCTCCTTCCAATCAACATAGTTATCACCATTAAAAAAGATATACGAGATGAATCAAAATTTGAAACAGATACAAATTGAATTGCAAATAAATAACAATGCTTACTAAACATACAATGAAGCAAAAATGAAAAATTACCCATGTAAATTAATCCAAACAACAAAAATTAACACATCATCAAAACCTTTCACGTCGGCATAGTTTATGACAAGCAAAAGATTTTTAAGATTACTTTATAATGAAACTAGTATTTTATTTTTTATACAAAAATTTTCTAGACCTGGGGCAACTAGAATTTTTTTAACATACTTCACTATCAGTTTTAATTAAATATAAAATATAATAGCACCCAATGGGGTTATATTACTATATTTTCATGTTTAATTAAAATTGTTGATGTCATTAATGTATGTGACAAAAATTAAATTTTTCTTTGTCACTTAACATCATCATATTAAGAATGTTGTGTCAGTTACTTAAATAATAAAATGTTATCTTAGTATGATATAAAAAATTGGCTAAAATTAATGTCAATCATGTATAAGTAGTGATTCTAAATACTACTTACAAAAGAACTTAATCTATACATGCTATTCATATCATTTACAAATTCAATTTATCTCAAATAGATAAATAAGAGAACTAAATAGCAAATTTATCTTAAATAGATAAATATGTTACTTTAGTATTTCATTACAAATAACCCCCTAAATTGCAATAATACAGTTTTTGGACTGATTCTGTAAATTTTGAATTGCATAAAAGGTCCTGAAATTAATTTGGACTAATACTGTAAATACTTATTTTTTGTAGAACTGCAGAAAAGTCCCTGATTCAGTTTCTATTTTCAGAACAGTCACATAATGTAAATTTTCATTCGCATAAAGTTACTGAAATATTAACAGTAAGCCCAGAATCTAAACGAAATTAATTTTCTGGTATAATTCTATTTTATCAAGGATTCTAATATAAAAGGGAGTCAAATATACTAATATACTAATAATTGAATTTATCTTTATTCCTCAATAATTAATGAGATAAAATCTAACAAACATTCTATTGGAATATGTTATCTAAACAGACAATAAACTTCATTTTGCATGACACAAAATTTTCAGTCGACCACATATAATAACTCTAAGCGCATGCAATCTGTATAGAGTAATAACTTAAAAGAAAATGAATTTTATCTTTCTACTTCTTTTTATTTTATCTCTATTTTAACTTATCATGCATGTTTAAAAACATAGAGAAAGATTCAACCATGAATTTTTTCTTTCATATCCTTTCAATTAAACAAGAGATAAGGATCAAATAAATCAAGGCTCTTGTTTACATTTAAATAATCACTTCTCATATAATTTAACAATGCAAAGAATCACAATAATAAATTATCTTTTCACAAGATAAACAAGACTGAATGGATTGCTAAATTAGAAATATCACTCTGATACCAAATGTTAGCAATTTTTCAAAAATATAAAAACTTAAAAGCGAAAGGAATAGATCGTACTTCCATCCATAGCAATCAAATCCAAATTCTTTTTGTAATAAAATGAAGAACACCGAAATTTTCGGATTCATTGGCTAGTTTATCCAAGATCTTACATCAATGAAAATGATGGAATCTCATAGACTTTCTTGTAGAGTAGACACCATCCCTTAAAATAATATTTTCTCTTCATTCCTCTTCCCATCAAAAATAACATATAACTGGTATAGGGTTGTAACTCCACTCAATGTGTCCCCACATTTTAGGAAAAATTAACTGGTATAGGATTTTTTTTTTTTAAAATTTCTAATGGGCTATGGAAAACTGTAAAATAGTTATTTTATTTATCAAATAAAATAAGATCCAACACATCTATTCTGAGTCTTGTTTCAAATTTTTAGTTACTAGAATTCACATCTCTGTTTTGTCTGGATCCTTCAGTAGTAAGTGTAATTTTATTTATTCATCTGAATCTTAATATGCGGTTGCTTGTTTACCATTATGAAGTTTCAGGAACATATGCTTGTTCTTTGGTTTGGATGAACAAATAACCTTTTAGTTGTCTTTCCAGGGTAATTTAGAAGGATCCTGGATGCACATTATAGTGCTTTGACTCAATCTAGGATCTTCTCATTATTTACATTATGAAAACTAGTCGGATGGTTACATTTGTAAACTTTCTTGCATCTGTTAGCTAATACTATTACTGTTACCCATGCTATCATGATCAGCCCTGCACATTTTTAGTGATTGCTGTTGGATGTGTATTTGGTTTTAGAGCTTGAGTTTCCCTCTGTTTGGCTTTGGTTTTTAGTTCTACATTGGAGAGGTTAAAGAAGTTTGAGTGGTCAACTTGTCCACTGCCTGTTGTTATGAATGTCAAGCCATGGACAACCTTTTCACATGCGCGCCCGCGCGCTGAAACGGGCCGGGCTCGGGCTCGGATTCGGGTGGCGCACCCACGACCTGCGAACACGAATGCAGCTTCGTTCAAGGGGTTTTTGGACCTGCTACATTTTGAAAATTATTCTTTGTCTTTTGGAGCTAACTCCGAGCTTCTGGGTGAAGTGACCCGAGTACCTGGACTCGGAATAATGTTCGAGCACTTGATCTCGGAATCATTCCCGAGTACCTGAACTCGGAGTGATCTCGGAGTGGACCCCAAGCACTTGGACTCGGGATCATCCCTTGCACCTGGACTCGGAATATTCCCAAGCTCTGTCTCACTCTCTCGAAGTAATTTACTGTTTTGATTTGTAACGTTTTTTGACCCAGTAAAAGCAGATCTACGAACGTGTTAAGTTGTTACAAATTAATTGTAACTAATTTGAACATGCGTTTGATTTGTGTAACGGGTAGTGCTATATGCCTATAAATAGAGCATCTCTGTTCATTCTCTGAGACAACAGAAATTTGAGATTTACATCTATATTCTTTTTCTCCCACTGTCATATTTCAAGTTTTACTTCAATTTTCTGGGCAACAATTCTCTATATGAGAAAAGACTCTGCCTACTGTCCTAGGTCGAGTGCTGGTAATTCCGGGGGAGTCTTTTACCGCTACTGGACAAAGCCGACGTTTGGACAAGGAGAGATGATTTGATCCTTTAGGGCAGCGACTATGCGACTGCATTCCGGCCAGATTTAATATTCTGTTTTTAATTTTTGTTAGCATCATGCATGCTAAGAAGTTAATTTAATTTGATTTGTCAAGATAATTGATTTGCATGTTTTAGGAAATAGCACGGTTTCTATGAACAATCTGTTGGCCCAAAGGCCTTCCACCCTAGTTTTGATGATGATTAACTCATGTAGTTATGTTTACTAATAATCTTGTGTTGTTTAAGTTTCAGATCATTAACTAAGATATTAGTTGGTGATTAGCTTCAACAAGGAGTTTAGAAGCTTTTCATGGTGATTCCGGTGCCAAAGCTTAAAGATCATACCTTTGCACTCGGTGGATCACGTTTGGGAGCAAGTCATCTTGAAGATGGAGGTCATCAAGAAGATTTAGGTATCCTAGTTTAGTTAGTGTGTTTTAGATCCATTTGTAAAGCTTAGCATAGTTGATATGCTCAAGTGCAGTATACACACACGTTTCATGTTTTGGATTTGTTTTCATGAATAGTAGATCAAAACAAGTTTACTTTATTTTTTATGTATATTAGATATGTTCTTGATATACATACATACTTTAAACTTGCTAGATAAACTTATTTTGACCTTCCTATTCATGTATTGAAAAACCAAGTTTGATAAAATACAAGTTTTATTTTTGATAAAATTTGTAAGACTCAAAAATGAATTGATATGATTGATATATGTCTTGAAATTTTTATCACTAGTTTGTGTTTCAATATAAAATGTTAAAACAAGTTTTGTGAATTTTTAGAAGACTTAAAAGATTTTTCAAAATATTTTAAAACTATTTTTCTGACCCAGATTTCTGTTCCAGGCTTCAACCAGTCGACTAGTCAACTGACCTAGTCGACTTGGGATGAAGTCGGTCGACCGGGCCGGTCGACCGACGTGCACAGATTGTGCACGTTTGGCAGACACAGGGACGGTCGACCGCCAGGGTCGACCGGGTCTGAGAGCAGTGCTCTCTGTTTGTTTGGGTCGACCGTGCCGGTCGACCGTGTTTGCCCAACGGTCACATTTCTGACCGTTGGCGGTCGACCGGTAGCCTGTCAGGCTGCCATATCAGCCTAACGGCTAGTTTTCTGATGGGCCTATATAAACCCCAATTCTTTGGGATTTTGGCCAAGGTTTTTACAAGAGAAAAATTCCCAGTTTCCCTGAGTTTAAAACAAGTTTTTCAAAAGAGTTTTTTTGGGCTTTAAACTTCCAATCTTATTTGTTTTAGGTTTTTGGAAAAATCAAAGAAAATAGTATTTTGGGAGATTTGTCTTGGCTTTCATTTTCTATCTTTTGCAAGAGTTTTTTCAAGTAATTTTCTTTGTGTTTTTGTTTTCCAAACACCTAGTTTTCCACATTTGAGCTATATCTTCTATCCTATTCTATTAGGATCATTGTTTGTGGAAAAGAGAGATTGTTTGTGGTTGAAAGAAACCACTTGTTGTAAACACCCTTGCTCTTGTTGTATCCCTCTTTGGTAGAGGTGATCGGGTGATTGGTTTGCTCCCTCTAGTGAGAGGTGGAGTTTGGTTTGTAACCCTCTTTGGTAGAGGTGTTGGTTGTTGTATTGGCTACGGGCCTACCCCTCGGTTGTGAGGCGGTGTTTGAGAGAGGAGTTCGGTACTCCCTTGTTGTAAAAATCCTTCTCGGTGAAGGTTCCCTCGGTGGGAGTCCTCGGTGGACGTTATAGTGGATTGGAAATCCTACACGGTGGTGTAGAAGGGGATGTAGAGCTAGGGGCTCGAACCTCGAAACATATCTTTGTGTTTGTGTTTGATCCACTTGTCTCTAACTCTCTCTCTCTCTCTTTATATTGTGCAAAGTATTATTCATAACATCATATCATATTTGCTTGTGTTGAGCATAATTCATATTTCCATATCATATCTATTTGCTTGTGTTGTGCCTTGCATAATTCATATTGCTATTCATCCTTATATGCTTGGCTTGCTTGTGTGTGTGCCTCACTTATACTTAACCACAAGAGCTTCACATAGCACCTCAACCCATTAAGGGGAATCAAGAGGAGTTAGTGCAGAGCCCTTCACGGGGAATTCGGTTACACTTGTGTGTTGTATTAAGTGTGTTGCAATAATTTGCATTAGCTTTCGTATTTAGCGCATTTAGTTCCTAGATTAGCATTTACACCTATTCACCCCCCCTCTAGGTGTGCTTTCAATTGGTATCAGAGCCAACGCTCCTTATACTTAGGCTTAACTTTCTAGGAGTGAGATCCATTTGTTTGCTAATCTATTGTTTGCATTTGCTTGTTTGCACACTCATATAGTTTACCATGGACTTCATGACTCCACATAGTTTTGACCCTTCCAACATTGTTGTTTGGAAGTATAGGATGTCCACATACCTGAAGACCCTAGGTTTGCATGTTTTCCTTGCCGCTACCAAGAGATGTTATCTTGGTGACCGCAAGCATATAGGGGCCAATGCACAAGCCCTTGAGGCCATTAGAAGCACACTTCCTAAGAATATCTTTTGCATGTTTCTAACTTTGATTCCGCATTTGCAGTGTGGAATTTGTTGACAACAACCACCACCACCTCCGAGCTTCAATTGCAAATCCAACAAGAAGAGGAATCTAGTGGAGATGAATCCGAGCCGCAACAATGCTATACGGTCCAAGTGAATGACTCCCTTGAGGTACACTCGGAAACTCAACTAGATAATTTTGATTCTAGTTCTTCATGTGATGAATATGTTGATGCACATGCTTTGAATGAAGAACTATCAATTGTTTGTGAAAAATTGATTGAAAAATATAATGTTTTGAAAAAGAAGAGTCTAGGCATTAACAATGAAAATAAAAATTTGATTTCTAGACTTGATGTTGTTTTGCAAGAGAAGGATGAGATTGCTAATGAAAGGGATTCATTAAAATCTCAACTTAATCTTGCTTTAAATGAAAATAAAATTTTGAAAAATAAAAAGATTGTGAAGATGTTTTGAAGAAAAATGAATCTTTAACTTCAAAACTTGATTTTGTTTTAAAAAGTAACCATTCTTTGAAAAATGAAATTGAATTTATTTCAAAAGAATTAGAAATTTGTTTAAAGAAAAATATTTTTTGAAAAATAATATGGATGCACATGTTTGTCATGCTAGTGTAGCTTCTTCATCTAGTCTACCTAATGCATGTACCTCTTCTTCTAAGATTAATGATGATATTTGTATGTTAAAGAAGAGAGTAGATTGTTTGGGCTCCACTATGAGCCAATGTGCCATGAACCATACACGCTTGGAAACCTTGTTTCGAAAGAAACAAGTTCCATCTATTCATGCACACCCTCCACGGCATACACATGCTTCCCACGGACACCATCACACGTATGCTCATGTGTACACATGTACACATTGTGGACGTAAGGGCCACCTTGCTAAATTTTGCTATGATCGTATACATGTTGAAAATTTAGCAAAGAATTTTGTTTGGGTTAGAGAAGGTACTAACCCCCATGGACCCAAAAGAGTATGGGTACCAAAGACCACCCCTCCTTTGTTTAATGTAGGTGTGGGCTCTCACATGACGTGAGAGTAGCGGTACCTTGGAGTGGATGCGTTCCGAACTTTATGGAAATCATTTGGATGCATCACTTTCAAGGGAAGTTTGGTGGAGATGACCACTTTGTTTTGGAGAACTAGAGCGGTGCCCTCCTTGGTTTTGGTATCGAATCTCTAACTCCTTATTTATGTTTGCATGCTTCCCATGTTTATCTTTTATAGCATGTCTCATTGTTTAGTGATTAGTATGAAAATGCCATGCTTATTAGACTTGTGATATACATGTTTAGTTATTTTGTGACACCCATGTTTAATATGGATAAATTCTTTTATGTTCTCGTATTTGATTAGCTATCATGAACATCATAAATCTAATAACATGTGGATTTTCATAATAATCTTGTTTATGTTTATCGTGTTTACGACACTAGTATAAATCCTAGTCTAAATGATTTGTTTTTATGCTTTATGCCTTGATTACATGTTTAGATGTTAGTTTTCATTAAAACTAGAAGATTTATACTTGTGCATATAGTGGGCCACAAATAAATCTATATATGTTTGGGCTTGATTGCTTATTTAAACCCATTAGATGTGCTAGTATAGTCTAGTTTTGATGATTCATACATTTTAAACTTGTTTTCTCATTTTTGAATTTGTTTTATGATTGTGTGTTTCACTTCATGTATATGTTTGTATTGCCAAACTTTAAGATATACATGTATACCCCTTGAGTCATTTGCCTTTCATGCAAATCTATATATGGACTCAATTGTGTTTAAGGATATGTATGTATACTTCATGTTTGACAATTCATACATATACCTTAAAATGAAAATTTGTTTTTAAATGAAAATTTAGTTATTCATGTTTACATGTATTTATGTTTAAACTTCATGTATATGTCTATCTTGTCCAAACTATTAGATATACATATTTATCCTTTTGAGCCACGTGCCTTAATGCATATATTTTGTGGACTCGTTGTGTTTTGGATATGTATGTATACTTTAGTTTGTATTGGACATACATATGCCTTGAAGATTAAATAGTTTAGATGATTTATATGTTTTCATGTTTTTCTTGTTTCAAGGAATATTAAGCTTAATGTATATTTTCATGATTATGATCTACACATTTTATTTATACACTCATATTTATATTTTGCTCATGTTTTGTTTTCATGAGTCATATTTATGCTTAATTGAATTAGAGTGTTGATTATCATGTGGATTTCATGTTTTATGAAAATTATTTTTAGTTTATTCCTTACTTGAAGGATTTCGTACTAGTTAACAAAATTTTTTATTTTAACTAGTTCGTTTTTCTTCGTTGTGTTATGAGGTATACACATGCTATTATTGTTATGTCAATTGGTATCATTGAACTCTTTCAATTGGTATCATTTTGATCTTTTTGTATACTCATATGTTTATTGTGTATGTATATTTTCAATTGGTATCATCTATTGGTGATTGGTACTCATTCTATTTCATACACATATACTTGTTTTATTTGTGCTATTATATTTCTATATCTTGAGCACAAATGTTATTTATGCTAGAGCTTGAGTTTCAACTTTATTTCAATTGATTTAGTTTTCAATTGGTATCTTATTTCAAGCCTACGCATAGTTTTTGTTGGTATTTCATAAAGGGGGAGAAAATTCGATTTTCATATTTCAATTGGTATTTGTATTTCCACTCCCTTGCTTTATGATAGAAAATAATAATGGTTAATTTCAATTGATATCAAGATATTTATTTGAAAAATTTAATTGGTATCTCAAAATTTTGTTTTAAAAAAAAAAAATTATACAAAAGTTTTGATTTATATTGACTATATGCAAGGAGAGCTTAACATCTCTTCTACATATAGATTCATGATGAGTGTATCTTGTATTGAAGAGCTTAACATCTCTTCTTTATGTGGTACACGTGTGTAGGGGGAGCTTCACATCTCCTCTTATGCATTACATAATGTGTGTTATGTGAATTAGGGCTTAACATCCCTCCTTCATGTAATGCATATGTGTAGGGAAGCTAACTTAGCGTCTTCCTCTTCATGAATGTATATAGCATATAACATTTATTGATCTTTGTTTACTTTCAATTGGTATCAAGATGCTTCATTGACATATTTTCAATTGATATCCTAATTGATTGTCACCCCTTATTGACCTTGTTTTTAGTTTTAGACAAAAAGGGGGAGAACATTGTTTTATTGTTTTGATTGACAAAAAGGGGGAGAAAGATTTTTACCCCTCATTTTATTGTTTTGATTGTTTACCCTTTTGTTGATGATTGACAAAAAGAGGGAGAATTATTTATGAGTTTTTGCATATATTGCGTTTCATGCATAACAAATAAACATAATAAATATGAAAAATATGTTTAATGCATGTTTCTTGTTTAGAATCATGGGCTTTCATTGCATATTTCTTTACTATTTGTTTTATGCATGAGTTAAGGGGGAGCTTCTTTGAAGCTTAACTTTAATCCATGCATATATAACTCTATGAGTTTTGTCATCATCAAAAAGGGGGAGATTGTTGGCCCAAAGACATTCCACCCTAGTTTTGATGATGATTAACTCATGTAGTTATGTTTACTAATAATCTTGTGTTGTTTAAGTATCAGATCATTAACCAAGATATTAGTTGGTGATTAGCTTCAACAAGGAGTTTAGAAGCTTTTCATGGTGATTCCGGTACCAAAGCTTAAAGATCATACCTTTGCACTCGGTGGATCACGTTTGGGAGCAAGTCATCTTGAAGATGGAGGTCATCAAGAAGACTTAGGTATCCTAGTTTAGTTAGTGTGTTTTAGATCCATTTGTAAAGCTTAGCATAGTTGATATGCTCAAGTGCAGTATACATACACGTTTCATGTTTTGGATTTGGTTTTCATGAATAGTAGATCAAAACAAGTTTACTTTATTTTTTATGTATATTAGATATGTTCTTGATATACATACATACTTTAAACTTGCTAGATAAACTTATTTTGACCTTCCTATTCATGTATTGAAAAACCAAGTTTGATAAAATACAAGTTTTATTTTTGATAAAATTTGCAAGACTCAAAAATGAATTGATATGATTGATATATGTCTTGAAATTTTTATCACTAGTTTGTGTTTCAATATAAATGTTAAAACAAGTTTTGTGGATTTTTAGAAGACTTAAAAGATTTTTTAAAATATTTTTAAACTGTTTTTCTGACCCAGATTTCTGTTCCAGGCTTCAACCAGTCGACTAGTCAACTGACCTAGTCGACTTGGGATGAAGTCGATCGACCGGGCCGGTCGACCGACGTGCACAGATTGTGCACGTTTGGCAGACACAGGGCCGGTCAACCGCCAGGGTCGACCGGGTCTGAGAGCAGTGCTCTCTGTTTGTTTGGGTTGACCGTGCCGGTCGACCGTGTTTGCCCAACGGTCACATTTCTGACCGTTGGCGGTCGACCGAGCCGGTCGACTGGTAGCCTGTCAGGCTGCCACATCAGCCTAACGGCTAGTTTTCTGATGGGCCTATATAAACCCCAATTTTTTGGGATTTTGGCCAAGGTTTTTACAAGAGAAAAATTCCCAGTTTCCCTGAGTTTAAAACAAGTTTTTCAAAAGAGTTTTTTTGGGCTTTAAACTTCCAATCTTATTTGTTTTAGGTTTTTGGAAAAATCAAAGAAAATAGTATTTTGGGAGATTTGTCTTGGCTTTTATTTTCTATCTTTTGCAAGAGTTTTCCCAAGTAATTTTCTTTGTGTTTTTGTTTTCCAAACACCTAGTTTTTCACACTTGAGCTATATCTTCTATCCTATTCTATTAGGATCATTGTTTGTGGAAAAGAGAGATTGTTTGTGGTTGAAAGAAACCACTTGTTGTAAACACCCTTGCTCTTGTTGTATCCCTCTTTGGTAGAGGTGATCGGGTGATTGGTTTGCTCCCTCTAGTGAGAGGTGGAGTTTGGTTTGTAACCCTCTTTGGTAGAGGTGTTGGTTGTTGTATTGGCTACGGGCCTACCCCTCGGTTGTGAGACGGTGTTTGAGAGAGGAGCTCGGTACTCCCTTGTTGTAAAAATCCTTCTCGGTGAAGGTTCCCTCGGTGGGAGTCCTCGGTGGACGTTATAGTGGATTGGAAATCCTACACGGTGGTGTAGGCGGGGATGTAGAGCTAGGGGCTCGAACCTCGAAACATATCTTTGTGTTTGTGTTTGATCCACTTGTCTCTAACTCTCTCTCTCTCTCTCTCTTTATATTGTGCAAAGTATCATTCATAACATCATATCATATTTGTTTGTGTTGAGCATAATTCATATTTCCATATCATATCTATTTGCTTGTGTTGTGCCTTGCATAATTCATATTGCTATTCATCCTTATATGCTTGGCTTGCTTGTGTGTGTGCCTCACTTATACTTAACCACAAGAGCTTCACATAGCACCTCAACCCATTAAGGGGAATCAAGAGGCGTTAGTCCAGAGCCCTTCACGGAGAATTCGGCTACACTTGTGTGTTGTATTAAGTGTGTTGCAATAATTTGCATTAGCTTCCGCATTTAGCGCATTTAGTTCCTAGATTAGCATTTACACCTATTCACCCCTCCTCTAGGTGTGCTTTCACAATCTAAAGCCTGTTTGTTTCGCCGCAAATCGTCGCAAATCGTAAGTCGTAAAATGAGAATGAAAAATGTGAACTGTAGCGGGGAAAATATATTGTGTTTACGGTGTTTGGTTGATAAAGTGAAAGTATAAATGAGAAAGTATATTGTGTTTTACAATGTTTGGTTGGTAAAGTGAAAGTGTAAATAGAAAGTATATTGTGTTTTACGGTGTTTAGTTGGTAATGTAAAAGTGTAAGTGAAAAAGTTGACCATAAAATTAACTGTAGCAGTGATTTAAATATTATAAATACTATTAAATTAAAACTACTATTGCAAATTAAATTGTATTAATAAATTTAAGATAAAATATTAATAATATTAATATTTTATTTATAACAATAATATTAATGAAATATTGTATAATTAGTAAAATATTACTAAAATATTAACTAAATAAATAATATAAAATTTTAAAAAAATCTAAAGAACATTAATAAAAATTTAAAAATACTAATAAAACTTAAATATTAAAAAATCTTAAGAAAAATAATAAAATATAGTTATAATATTATTATAATATTAAATTTTATTATAATATTATTTTAATATTATTAACAAAGTAAAATATAATTATAATTTAATAATAAATTATTATTATAATGAATTATTATTACCATATTAATATAATAAAATATTATTATAACAATAAAATATATTATAATATTAATAAAGTAATTATTTATATTAAAAAAGTAATTAAATATATAGTAATTTTATATTAAAATATAATATTGTTATATTAATAAAATATTAACTCTAAATAAAATAATAAAAAATTGGTATACATATTAATAAAATAATAAAGTATTAAATAATAATATTAAATAAAAAATATTAAATTAAAATAATAAAATATTAAATATTAAAACAATATTAGAAATAATAAAAAACTAAAGATTAAAATATTAAATAATTAAATAAGAAGTAGAACGTTATTTAAAATATTAAATATTTAATAATATTAAATTATATATTGATTGTAAAGTAACTGTTTTGAACTACAAGTTTAATACAAGTGGAATTTATATGACCAAAAAATTAACTGTAGCAACTGTAAGTGGGAAAATGTGGGTGTAAAAGTAAGATTTACATGACCATAAATTTAACTGTAGCAACAACAAGTGGGAAAATGAGAGTTGCATTTTTCAACTTGTTTTTCAGTGAAACAAACAGCAAAAAATGAAAAGAAGTTTTACGACTTACGATTTGCGGCGTTTTGTGGCGAAACAAACAGGCCCTAAATCATTTTCCTTATTTAATCTTCTTGCATATGACTTGTTTTATTTGGGACAAGAAATCATTTAAATCTTTCAGATTTTATCTCTGTTAAATTATTTATTACGTTAATACATACTGTCTTTTTCTTGCATGTAATTAAATCTTGCAAATAATTATTGTCTCTTTCTAACTAATAGCTTTATTATCTAGACTCTTGCAAGTTCTGCTTAAGAATATGAAAGTAACTATTGCTTAATCTGAGTGTTTTCATGCTTGATTACTCAAGAAATTAATTTAAAAAATAATTGCTTAATTCCTGCAAGCGTGATTCTTTTACTAGTCATTATTTCTAACTGTAATCTTGTTAGATCTCTTAAACTAAATTCTGACATTCTTAATAACTTGGAATCTAGAATTCATGTAGTTTCTTTCTGTCACTATGGCCAATCCTGACCACTCTAAGAGTGTTAAACCTGAGAAATTATCTAGCACATATTTTAAGAGGTGGGCAAATTAGATGAAGTACTGGTTGACCACATTAGAACTCATTTCAATCATAGATGACTCAATTATTGCACCTTCTTTTAAACCATCACCTGCACAATCATCACCTGCTGAAACTCCTCCTTCAACTCCTTCCTGTTTTATTTATTTGAAACCCGAGGAGATAGACTATCATTGTATCCATAGGATTCTAAGTGCACTCTTTGATAATTGTATGACATATACTATGAATATAAGAGTGTCAAAGAACCGTGGACAACACTTGAGAAAGAATATGACCTCGATGATGCTGCAATCGAAAGATTCACCTCCTCCTTTAATAAATTCATAATGTCTGACAACAAACCTATCAATGATCAACTTCATGAATTTCAAGATTTTATCCGACACCTTCAATCGAAAGGAAATCAATCTCTGACGATTACAAGGTATCCTATCTCATTGATAAACTCCCTCCTTTTGGTCAATCTTTGTTGGAGATCTCTGTCACAAGTAAGGTGATCTTACCTTTGTTCAAACCCTTATAGAGATTCACATTGAAGACCAGTATAGAAAAAATTTCAAACCCAAGTCTGAACTGAAAGCCAAAGTCAACTTGGTGGAAGATAAGTCTAAACGTAAATTTATAAATCCCAAGGGTAAGAAATTCAAGAAACCCAATCACTTTCATTCTTCTTCTCATGCAAACTCATCTTCTTTCAAACTTTCACAATCTTACTCCTTCAAACCCAAAACATCTGGCCAGAAGACTAATAGAAGATTCTGATACATCTGCAAGAGAATCAATCACTTGGCGCCCCAATGTTTCAACTGAAAGACGGAACCAGTCAAAGCTCAACCTAGGGAACGGAGGAAATGGCGGGTACAAGGTCAACATAGTGGAATTGAAAATCCAACTCTTTTAGGTTAGATTCCTTTCTTCCTATTGTCAACTCTATCACTTTCTCCTCGGACTGGTAGTTGGACTCAGGAGCCAATATTCATATCTGCACTGATCGCTTCTGGTTGAAATCTTATCAGGAACAACATGGAGGAAATATGAGCCTAGCAGATGACTCCACTAGAGAGATAAAGAGAACTGGACTCATTGATCTCAGAATGATCTCAGGAAAAGTTCTGACTCTTCAAGACGTCTTGCATGTACCCACACTTCAGAGAAATCTGATCAGTGAATCTTCTATTCTTAGAGCTGAATATATAATTTTGAAAGAATTCAATAAGTTTGTAATCTCCAAGTCAAATATTTTCTTTGAAAAGGGTTTTATTTGTGATGGTCTTTTCCGGCTCAATATAATCAATTCTTCTGATAATAAAATTTCTATTCCTGTTGCTTTGAACATTGAGTCTTTTGATATTTGACATGGTAGAGTGGGATATGTCAACTTCAATTCCATCAAGAAAATGATTTACTTGAATCTCATTCCTAAATCTTTTCTTGACTCATCTTCTAGATGTGAAATATGTGTTCAAGGCGAATATGTCCGAACACTTTTTCATTCTATCACAAGAAATTCTGAACCCCTGAAAGTGATTCATAGTGATGTGTGTGACTCAAACAGAGTTCTCACCCGAGGCGGTAGAAGATATTTTGTAACATTTATTGATGACTATTTCAAATTCTGTTACATCTATCTTCTCAAATTCAAGGATGAAGTTCTCGATTGGTTCAAGGTATATAAAGCCGAAGCTGAAAATCAACTTAAGAGGAAGATCAAGATCTTAAGATCTGATCGTAGAGGGAGTATATCTCAAATGATATGACAGGATTCTGCCAAAATCACGACATTATTCATGAGATAATTGCTCCATACACAACTCAATCCAACGGTGTAGCTGAACGAAAAAGTAGAACACTGATGGATATGATAAATTGCATGTTACTCAGCTCTGGTGCGCCCGAGAACCTTTGAAGAGAAGCTCTCCTTTCAGCCTGTTTCATTTTCAATAGGCTTCTCCAAAGAGGCTCCACTGTTACTCCCTATGAACGTTGGAAAGAGAGAACTTCTAACATTCAATTCTTCAAAGTCTAGGGTTGCCTGGCTAAGGTTTCAATACCTAAACCGAAGAAAAGGAAAATCGGCCCCAAGACTGTTGATGACATCTTTATCGGATATGCACTTGATAGCAATGTTAACCGATTTCAAGTGGTTAACTCTGAGATTAGTGAAATATCCAACAACACCATCATTGAAGCTATGGATGCTGTCTATTTTAAAAACATCTTTCCTTTTAAATCAAGAATCCTTATTGATCCTTCTTGTACTCCTGTCTCTGATATTTCTTCCTCTAGTTTATCTCCTACCACTGACTTTGAACCTAAAGAAGCAAAAAAATTAGGACTCTCACATCCTTCGGTAAAGACTTCTTTACCTATCTTATAAAAGGTGATCGTAGCTCCTTCAAGAAAGCAATGGACTCTTCTGAATCTCCTTTCTGAAAAGAAGCCATTGACAGTGAGATCAAGTCCATAATGAAGAACAACACTTGAATTCTCACTGACTTCCTTCAGGACGCAAACTTGTAGGTTGTAAATGGATCTTTAAGAAGAAACCTCGATCCGATAGCATTGTCGACAAATACAAAGCCTGATTAGTTGCTAAAAGTTTCACCCAATAAACGGGTACTGACTTCTTTGACATCTATTCTCCTATTATTAGGATCTCTTCTATCAGAATCTTTCTTGTACTTGTATCAATTCATAACATGTTCATACATCAAATGGATGTCAAGACTACTTTCTTGAATGACGATCTCGAAAAGTGATCTTTATGGACCAGCCAGAAGGATTCATAGTTAAAGGACAAGAAAACAAAGTGTGCAAACTTGTGAAGTCATTATATGGACTTAAAAAAAAAACCTAAACAATGACACCAAAAATTTAACAAAGTTGTTGCACAATTTTGATTCACTGTTCATGAACATGACAAATGCATTTATTTCAAGAACTTTGATAATAACTATATTATTCTTTATTTATATGTAGACGATATTCTTATTCTTGAAACTTTTTTTGATGCAATCGAAAGGGTAAAGGATTATCTCTCCTTAAACTTTGACATGAAGGATCTAGGTCCTGATATGATATTGAGAATGAAGATATCCGGAGCTCCAAATGAAATTTCATTGAGTCTATTTCATAACATTAAAAGAATGTTTCACAGGTTTGATTTTTATAACTTTAAATCTATTTCTACACCCTATGATTTTTCAATTGCCTTGAAGAAGAACGCGGGTGAACCTGTGTCTTAACTGGAATACTCTCAATTAATAAGTTCACTTCTCTACATTTCCAATTGGACTAGGCCTGACATCTCTTATGTAGTAGGTAGACTAAGTAGATACATTAGTAACCCTATTAGTAACCCTAGTAGAAAACACCAGACTGCACTAAAAAGAGTTTTCAAATATCTTAGAGGTACTATTAGCTATTGCTTGACTTATATTGGATATCTTGATGTTATAAAAAGGTATAGTGATGCCAACTGGGTCACTGGCTTTCACAATATTAAGTCTACTACCGGATATATATTTATGTTTGGTGGTGCTACTGTGTGCTGAAAATCTTGTAAACAAATAGTGAATGCCAGGAGCACCATGGAGTCTGAGCTCATAGCTCTAGACACTACTTGCTTGGGAGCTGAATGGTTAAAAGATTTTCTATCTGAATTCTATATCGTGCCTGGATCTATACTTTCAATCTCAGTTTATACTGATTCGAGATCTACTATTGAGATTCTAAAGTAAGAGAATGCTAACAAGAAGATGAACATACACATTCAGATCAGATTCAAGTCTGTACAACGCCTATTGGGCAAAGTTGTGATTCTGAACTTTGTAAAGTCTGAGAAGAATCTTGCTGACCCGTGGACTAAGGTCTTTCTAGAAGTGTGGTCTTATAATCATGGAGGGAGATGGGATTAAGCTCATAATAGAGTTCACCGACAGCGGGAATCCAATCTACTTGATCGGAAGCTGGTTCCATGAAAAAGATTTAATGTGGTAGCAACAAGCTGAACTGGTGATACTCGTGTGGAGTATCGACCCAGATTTATTTATATCCTATATGTAGCACTGTAGTTACTACCCCTTCTCTATGATGACGATGCTCTTATAATACAACTAGATAAGGCTGAATTAAACTCTTAATAAATCCGACGCATGAAGTGTGGAGGGTATAAGGTCCAATTGTAGTACCCATAGAAGACTTACCTATGTGAGAGGAACCGTGATGGTCACGATTGGGGGGAAGGCTGACACCTAGAAATTTCTCATGAGTTAGTTATTGTGAGCATGACCTTTAACGCTCAACCCACTCGCTCAATAGATAGAGACTAACTGTGTGTGTCTTTCATCAATATCTGGTTAAAGATGCCTAACTCAAGACGTAGTCCATTATATCTCTCAGGTGGCGATAAAATTCACTAAGGGTAGATTCAATGCCATAAGCTATCGACTCCGAATTTACAGTGTGATGTCCAAAATTTTCTCTTGTTTATGATTTATGATTTGTGTATATCATGTTGCTTTCTTTTATCTTTCTTGAAACTCAAGTTTTGGGGGAGGGGGGATTGTTGGATGTGTATTTGGTTTTGGAGGAAAAACTTGAATTTTTCTCTATTTGTCTTTGTTTTTTAGTCTCACATTAGATAGGCGAAAGAAGTTTGAGTGGTTTATAAATCAACTATTCCATTGCCTATTGTTATGAATTTTAGGCCATGGGCCACCTTTTCAAACGCGTGCACACGCGCCGAACCGAACCGAGCCGGGCTCGGGTGGCCTGTGGACACGAATGCAGTTTTGTCCAAGAGGTTCTTGAACCTGCTACATTTTGAAAATTATTTTTTGTCTTTCGGAGCTAACTCTGAGCTTCTGGGTGAAATGACCCGAGTACCTGGACTCGGAATAATTCCCGAGCACTTGACCTCGGATCTCGGAATCATTTTCGAGTACATGGACTCGGAGTGATCTCGAAGTGCTCCCGAAGTACTTCACTGTTTTAATTTGTAACGTTTCTTGACCCGGTAAAAGCGGATCTGCGAACGTGCTGAGTTGTTGCAAATTAATTGCATCCAATCTGAACGTGCACTTGATTTGTGTGGGAGTTGTTAGTAATGAACAGTGCTTTGTGCTTATAAATAGAGTCTTTCTGTTCATTCTCTGAGATAACAGAAATCTGATATTTAGAGCTACATTTCTTTTCTCTCACTATCATATTTTTCAAGTTTTACTTCAATTTTCTGAGCAACAATTCTCTGTATGAGTAAGAGGCTTAGTGCTGGTGATTCCGGGGGATTTGTTTACCGTTATTGGATAAAGTCGAATCAACATCTGGATAAAAAGACGGGCTTTTGATTTTTTGGGCAGCGACTACACGATGCATTCCCCATGCCAGATTTAATATTCTATTTTTAATTTTTGGTAGCAGCATGTTAGGAAGTTAATTTAATTTGTTTTATTAAGATAATTGATTTGCATGTTTTAAGAAATAGCACTGTTTCTACCAACAATTGCTTGTAATAAAGCTGTTTCAACATCTCCATCTCCGTTCCTCACCAAGATGGGGTTGGTTATGGAGCAAGGCTTCACAAAAAGTTTGAAAAGTTTTACCACTGGTTGTTGACCTAATGTCAATCCTTTTATAGTTACAAGAGATAAGTTTGCCACATATTAAAAATCCAGTTAGCCTTTAAATTTTCATAGACTTGGAAAAAGGAGGAGAAAAGGATAATAAATTCTCTTGAGAGAACTCACTCAACTCCAAGACCCACATAAAGTCAAGATTCTGACAAAACACATTTCCTTCAAAGCATTTGCAATGTCTGAGTCAGCAAATTGAGGAGCCATCAGTAAAATTGACAACTTATTCCGTGCACACATCATGACACTGACAAGCAGAGAGACAAGAGGCCCCTGACACGATAGAAATTCACAGCTTACTGGCAAGAGAAATAAGGTCGTGGCCCTTTAAGATGACGTGCTGCTGAAAAGTTCAAGGTTTTTTCGTTATGTCAAAGACTTGCACCGTTAGTTGTGGTCCTGTGGAAGGAGGTTTAATCCTTTCAACTTGCAGAGAATTAATGAAGTTTCTATGCCCTTGTTCTTATAGGTAGGAACTAGACACAGAAATCCTAGCAGATTTCTTTTCTCAATCATAGGTAGAGACTTGTGTCGGCTCTCACACGCATCCGGTGTTTTCTCAGTTCACTGCTCCATTACTTACATTTCGCAATGCACTTTGATTCTTCTAGTTTAGACTTCATTTTCAAGTGATACAGATATTTGAATGTAGTTATTGCATTCAGAGGTCATCTTTTCTCAACCACAAATAGAGATTTGTGTCGGCTCTCATACACATCCGGTGTTTTCTCAGTTCACTGTTCCATTGCTTACATTCACTTTGATTCTTCTGGTTTAGACTTCATTTTCAAGTGATATAGATATTTGAATGTAGTTATTGCATTCAGAGTCATTTTTTGGTCCTGTTTCTATTCTGTTATCAATCGAGAAACTGTATTTTATAGTTACCAATGCCATAGTTGAAGTCTTTTTGCGTCAAGATAGAGTTCGCTATGGAGCACAACAGGGAGCAGTATGTATTGGGATTTGGGTCGAACAAATAGTCCCACATCGGCTAGATGTTGGATGGTCTTGAATATACAAGGATTTGAGCAACTCCACTTAAAAGGCTAATCTTTTGGGATGGTGACCCAAGTCCTTCAAGTGGTATCAGAGCCATGTCCCGAACTTAGTCGCATGTTTGGGTGATGTTCGACGATGTAGATCCCCAATGGCGCAAAGGCGAAATGGGCAAAGGCGAAATGGGCCTGGCCTCTTGTAGGCCCCTGTGAAGCTAATGTTGGGCTCTTGAGAAATTTGACAGTGGCGCTCCTTTTCAAAATAGGCGCACGCCTATTACGCGGTGTAGAGGAGTGACCAACTGCAGTTGGTACTTCACATATAAGGCGTGCCGTCTTCCCACGCAATGAAGAGTTAGATCTCGATAGAGCATTTGATCTTCGGGTGTGAAGTTGAGCTAGAAGGTAGACTCTTTGTTCGAGGGGGGATTGTTGGGATTTGGGTCGAACGAATAGTCCCACATCGGCTAGACGTGGGGTATATAAAGATTTGGGTAACTCCACCCAGTATGATGATTGACTCTTAAACTGAACAGATTTTCTGACAGCATTTCTGTTTAACACTCAAAATTTCTGTGGATATAGCATTTGGGGATCTTGTGGATTTATATAATTGCAGAGTTTCATGAAGAAGTGTAATGTTGTTGCTGCATTTTCTATACATTTTTCATTGAGTGAAATATTTCCCCTTCCTTAATGGTCAATAAGAGATTAAGAGATATTGGGATCGTTATGTATAATTCCCATTGTTTAGTGCAGAGGTTATTAAGTGATTCAATTATTCTTCTGATGGAAGTGTGTTCACAATACAAACCACTGTATTGCCTTTTATAGTTCTGTTATCTCAGGAGAGTTGGTCATTTAACTGGAGTTAAATTCATTTGCTTACTTGTCCCATACTTTAATCTGTAGTTAAAATTTATTTTATATGGAACAGTTTAATTAGTGTATTTATTGCACTTATAATTCTTCAACTCCCAAAAGACCCATTTCTAACCAAACACCGACAAGCGATTTGCAAATTTGATTTTTAATTTACATATTAATGATTTCCTGTAGAATGTCACTGTCATCTAATTAAGTAATTAACTCTATTATCTTCTTCCTTTCTTTTCAGCAAGCATATCCAAGGCAACACGGCTCTTATTAATATCATCAGTTGCGCGTTCTTAACACCATCATTGCTGCTTTCCATCAACCTAAAGCATTTAGTGGCCAGTTAACAGTTATCAGCCACTCTTCTCTGAAATCTTTTCATGGAAAAGTGATGGGTAACCAAACTGCTTAGTCCTTTGCAGTGACTGTTGTGTTTGTTCTAGTTTAGTAAACAGTAGAAAACTCTCTTATACTATCAGAGTTGTGTGCAAACAATCATGATGTTCTATTGAAATGAGTTTTTTACTTGGTGTTCTTTTGAATTTACTACACAATACTCATGTACTATCACGAGATTTGACAAAAAATTCTCGGTTTTATTTAATTTGGTGGAGAACACGCTTGTAACTATCTTTGTCAAAAGATCTCCGTGCGTAGATTTGACTACCAAATTTACAATAGTACATGAATGTTTCTTTTTTAGTGTATGCATAGAACATGTGAGTTTTGTATAAAACACTGCAATATACTGTATTTTCTGCAATTTATCTTTTCATTTTCTTTTCTTCATCTACAAAAGTAGCTCATGAATCCCCACAGCCAACCTCCAACTTTTTCTAAAATCTGAACCCAGGTCTCCTGCATGAGGCAGGACACACTTTATGCTCCTCTCACTCATTCCTGAGTTAACAATAATTGCTCGACTTTTCTTTTGCATCATGATTATTTAGAAGTATTCCATGATATTGAACACAGATATAATTACCAAATGCTTACCCTCAAGTGGAAAGCAATTGATATCTAAATCTCCCACTTATGATGATTAACTTTTTCTAAAGCAAGCACCCATATAAATTATTAAATAGGATAATGCTAATATTAACCTTAATCTTAAATTCCATGATAATCTTCGTAAACAAGTCAGTTCATTGGGCAATAACATTAAATTAAAAAGAAAAAATTATTAGTTTGGTTGAGAATATATGAGCTGTGGATGCATTAGTTTCTTCAGAACCCTCAACCATCACCTGCCTTGTTACAAATAAAAATATAAAGATATCAAGTTGTGAAGCTTTCCTAAAGATGTGCTGTTCCTTGATCCCAAATGCTGTGCTAAAAAACAGCATCTTTCTCTTGAACTTGTGACAATTTTATCATCAATTTAAATTTTAAGTATCATTAGCCTGTGGGGTTGCTTGTTCTAATGATTTAAATATTACAAGGTAAAAGAAATAGCATGAGATCATGTAGATCTCTAAAAATTATATTTATGCTCAAGTAATTATGATTTAGTTTTGAAGATCAAAGATCACCTTCTAAATCTAGCAAGAATGGACACTTGTCCAAGAACAATTCCCCTGGGTCAGTTCTTTTGATTATTGGAGATTTTTCCCTTTGCCTATCTTAAACTTAGGTTAGACAAAATAATTTCATGTCACCTCAGGTTTTATGTCCTTTAGTGCCCGCATGCCACATGGGTAGGTGATGCCTCACTTCACATGTATTAATCTCATTAATAAGTGTCTCTTTCAATTTTGGTTCTCTCTTTTATTTTCTCTCTTTTTCAAACTATTTCACATATGACTTTTGTGCGTCTCAACCATATTACATGAATGCGATATCGAGAGTATTTACTATGATAGATTTCACGTGGACCTTTCTGTCAAATTATTTCACTAAGAGATTACTCCAATCTAGAAAAAAAAAAAAGAAGAAGGAAGAAAAATGAATGTTATTAATTATTCTTTCTGCGCTCATGAAATCTGATACGATTTATAAGGGGAGAGGGAATCTTGTGGGGTTTCAAAAGCATTATTAATAAACATTTTTACTTGCTCACGCATTTAAGGCATAATTAAAAAGAAAATGGAATGTCCACCATCTTCGATTAAATTCACCAACATAGGGAGGTTTCACCCACCACCACCACCACCACTCCTTTTTAAGAGAGGTGAAAGCTCTGTGGGCACACAAGGAGCCAAGGGAGGGGTTGGGGGGTGGGGGGTGTTGCACACTGCTCTTTGAGAATCTCTTGTATAAAGGAACCCACAAGACAAGGAATTAGCACAACAACATCAACCTCAACTAGCAAAGAGTTTTTGAGGAGATGGGGTTCCTTCTCCTCCTTGCTCTCTCTATCCTCTTCACTTCAGGGGCTCCTCTCAGTGAGGAGCCCCATAGCTCCTGCCCCTCAACAGTCAAAGGTACATACTTTTTCATTTTCCCCCTCCTTCCTCTGATTGAGTTTTCCTCATCTGCATAATTCTCTTCATCTCCTTCATTCATAGACATCATAATTCATGGATTTCACTCCCTATACTAAACCCTTTGAATCTCATCAAGCATGCATGTTCTCCTTTGCGTTTTGTTTTCCACTAGGGTTGAGGAATAAAGAAACTGTTGTTATTAAATAACTTGCACTTTTGACAACTGAAAATAAAAAAGAATAAAAGCCACTTTGGTCACAAGAAGTCACATATGCAGATAATTCTATACCACTGCACTCTCTTTTATTCCTTCTTCTTTTTGGAGACCTTTTAAATTTTCTTCCTTCTTTTTTTTGAGTCTTTTGCAATTTTCTTGTGGCGAGGGAGTGCAATAAACAGTGTTGGTACTGCGGTGATTAGCCATGCCGTTTTACTTTAGCGGGTAAGGGCGGAATCAGAAATAAATTTTAGAGTGGGTTACAATCTTTTATAACATATTCTTGTGCAATATATGAATTTGTCAAAAAAAATAAAACAATATTCTCTACTAAATCAGAGCGGAATCAAGAATAAGTTTGTCAAAAAAAATTAAAATAAAAGAAAATCTAAAATAATATATGAAAAAATGAGTCGAGCTGTAGCCCTGTCTAGTCGACGTGTACTTCCGCCCCTGCTTAGAGGTGAATATAAGTTTAATGTTATACATGTTCGTGTGCATATGCATATTAAGTATATATAAGTTTATATATATCTATCTGTTAAGTATATTTATATATATTATTTGTAAAACCCGTCAAAACCTATCAAAATCTCTCGACTCGTTTGAACTCTAAAAAAAAAAAAAAAAAAAAAAAAAAAAAAAATTCTTCCTAATCATCAAAATATCTAGCCCGCTCCCTTCTACGTGGATACATCCAGTTCCTCCATTAACGATAGCAGTGTGGTTCGTGGACTAATGGTCTTATTAGCAATATATTCTTCAATAATGGAAGTAATGGGGCCCACAAAGCAAACATGATAAGGTCCCTTGGATAGGCCTCAGTCTGTGTGTGTTTGACAACAATTCACACGGCTAAAATGCTGACAAATGACTCCTCCATTGGTTCCAGATATTTGGTTTTTATGTGTCATAGATGCTATTCTTAAAAGCTATATTAAATTTGATCAGATTTGATTTGTAACATTTTGGTTTCTACTGAGAGTTGTTCTTTAATTCTGATCCACTAAAGTCAGATCTTTATCTTCTCAAAATTATCAATGTTTTGCTCTTTTCGATCTAAACTTTAATGAAAATTGCGTTTAAGGTTACCTGACCTTAACTTTTTGAATAAGCTCACAATAAGAGAAATGAAAAGAAGGGAAAAAAAAGAAATGAGAAAAAAAGAAAAAAAAAAGATAATAATAATAATGGTTCAAAACAAATATCATCTAAAATCTCATTTATAGATCATATATGAAAGATAAATAAATACATATATCATTATTTATATTTAATCAAGTCATGTTAAAAGATCTTCTAACAAAACAAAAGGATTTACTGGATGCATGCAGGTGAAGATGTCGAGTCGAATCCCTCCTCATCTCCGGGCATACACCTGCCCCTCCACCACCCCCGCAGCCCCTGTTCCCCAGCTCCCCTCCCTCCCATCCCTTTCTCCACCGTCCTCCGCGACGACGACCGCCGCGTCCACTCCCTCGCCTCCCGCATCTACCATGCAGAATCCAACAAGAAATCCTCCGCCGTCGACCCCTCCTCCTCCTCCTCCGACGTGTCAGTACCTCTGACCCCGGGCACCTCCCTCGGCGTCGGCAACTATGTCACCAGGATCAATATGGGCACCCCTTCCGCACCCTACGCGGTGGTGGTCGACACGGGCAGCTCTTTAACATGGCTCCAGTGCTACCCCTGCACAGTCTCTTGTCACGACCAGTCGGGCCCCATCTTCGACCCCTCCGCCTCCGCCACCTACTCCCTCGTCCCCTGCTCGGCCCCCGCCTGCCGCTCCCTCGCCTCCGCCACCCTCAACCCCTCCGCCTGCACCACCGACAACGTTTGCCTCTACGAGGCCAGCTACGGCGACTCCTCATTCTCCATCGGATACCTCAGCCGCGATACCCTCCGCGTCGGCTCCCTCGTCGTCCCGGGCTTCGTCTACGGCTGCGGACAGGACAACGAGGGCCTCTTCGGCAAGGCCGCGGGTCTCCTCGGCCTCGCCAAGAACCACCTCTCCTTCTTCTCCCAGTCCGCCGCCAAGGCCGGGGCCTACGCGTTCTCCTACTGTCTCCCGACCACGTCGGGGACGGGATCGCTCACCATCGGTCCCTTTAATTCAAATAAATTCTCATTCACTCCCATGCTCAGCAGCTCGCTCGACAAAAGCCTCTACTTCATCGGCCTCAGCGAGATCAGAGTCGGCGACAAGGCGATCCCCGTGTCATCCTCCTCGTACAAATCCCCGATGATCATCGACTCGGGGACGGTGATCTCTCGGCTGCCCTCGGACGTTTACACGGCGCTGAGCAACGCGCTGGCGGGGCGCGCTGAAGGGCTACAAGCGGGCGGCGGCGTACTCGATACTGGACACGTGCTTCGCGGGGAGCGTGAACAGGTTTAAGACGGTGCTAGCGGTGTCGCTGGTGTTCGTGGGTGGGGCTGAGCTGAAGCTGCCGGCGAAGAACGTGCTGATCGACGTGGACAGTGGGAGGACTTGCCTGGCGTTCGCTCCGGCGACGAGGATCGCCATCCTCGGGAACCGGCTGCAGCAGACGTTTGATGTGGTCTACGACATCGCCAACTCCAAGATCGGGTTCGCCGCCGGCGGGTGCGGGTGAATGTGTGTGTGCGCGTGAGTGAGAAATGTACTGATATATTAAAATGTTGTTTGGTTGCTAGCTGAATTAATACTGTAAGAATGAAGGAGTAGCTAATTAAGTTGCCAGCTAGGTTTTGATAAAGGTCGATGGTTTAATTAGGTTATGCGAGGTATTAATTAGTTGTTCCCTAAAAAAGAAATGAGAGGCGTTGATTATTTGTTGGTGTATTACAGGGAGTTGGCTAATCTTTGTTGGGGAGTTTGTGAACAGTTTGAGTGCGAAATATCCTACGGATTAGGGTATTGATACATGATATATTGCAATTGTACATAATTTATATGGGGATTTGTTTGTTGTTTGTTGTTTCTCTGAGGTATTGCTGGCCTACAAGAGTTTACAAGATTTAGGTTTTAACTCTTATTAACTCTTTCAAATACATATTTGAGTGAAGAGTTATATAGTAATCATATTAAGAGCAAAATATAATATTTTTTAAAAAAAATATGCACTTTGCCCTCTATATTTTAGAAGCAAGTGCTTCTCTTACATCAATTTTGCATTGACATAAAAGTTAATAATCCAACCCTTAACTCTTTTCATCTCTTTCTATCTACAAACCCTGAACTCTTATCTCCTAACACTACTCACCAAACAAAGCCCAAGAGAATTTTATTCTTTTAATTTGTTGACGATGTGACAATGGAGGATAACAACTGACAAATTTGCCTCTGCCGTAAGATATTGTGATAGCTAAAAGCGTAGCCTCAAAATGGGTTTCGAGGATCCGAGAGAGACCCTTTCAACTCTTTAATCTAGGGGCTATTTGTTTTGTTACAAGAGAGGTGTAGGAGAGAGAAGATAGAGGAGATAAAAGAAATCGAAGAGTTATTAAACTCATCGGGAAGATAGAGCAGAGATCGAAAATCAAAAGGAACGAGAACAGAGTTCACAGCCGGCCAGGAGACTGGCCCGGTTGACCGCCCAGTCGACCGGTGTGCATGACATGCACAGGCACGACCCGGTCGATCACCCGGTCGAGCGTGGCAAAGGAACGGTCTACCGGTATGGTCGACCAACTGGCACAATAGAGCTCTCGGTTGGTCCCGGTCGACCGAGGATAGGGGTCGGTCGACCGACAGACGCGTTCTGTCTCTCCTGAACGGATTTGGACTTCTTTCCTGTTTTGGGGTCGAATCCAATTGGGGTTTCCTAAATCCTTGGGACTCTCTGGTTATAAATAAGGGTTAGAACCCTCATGAATTGTATCCCTCTTGCATCCCTCAAGTATTCTTTTATAATTGATTGTTGAATCAATAAAATCTCTCTCTTCGTTGCCCCAAGGACGTAAGCAAATTTTCGAACCTCGTTAAATATTGTGTTGGCTTATTTTTTCTCTCTTGTTTCTCTGTTCTTTATCGTGTGGGTACTTCTCCGGCGCGTTTATCTCCGTTGCTTGGCTTCCTTAAGTTGGTTGTTTCCTAGAAGAAGGCACTAGGCGCAAGAAGTTCTATCTGAGCGCAACAAGTGGTATCAGAGCATCTCAGGTTCGTCGTGAGATCGTGTGTTGATTCCAAGGGCATCAGTTACAGTTTGGTGGAGATCATGTGTCGATCTCGGAATAGCATTGGAACTGTTTGTGGGATCATGTATCGATCTTAAAACAACATTTGTATTACTCGAGGAATAAATTTTGGAGGTGTAGATCGTCATGGAAACTATTCAAGGGTTTCGCTTTGAAGTAAAGATATTATTTTTATCTAGTTTGTTTGATCTAACTCTGTTTGTTTTCCACACTGTTTGAGGAATCAATTAAGAAGATGGCTGGAGATAGTACATCTGCGGTGAAATTTGTGAATCCACATCCATTGGGGATTGATGTGGTGAAGTACGGCAAGATCAACTTCGGTATGTGGAGATGTGAGGTGATGGATGCATTGATAACATCAAACCTCGAATACACTTTACGATTGGAGAAAAAGCGCGAGATTACTACTGAAGAAGATTGAGATAAGATAAACCGGACGGCGTGTGGCTTGATCAGGTCTTGTTTGACATAAGATATTAAGTATCATGTGTTGCATGAAACATCTGCTAGGCAGCTGCGGGAGATCCTGGAGAAAAAAATATCTGAGAAAAAACATCAAATCGCGTTGTAGTTGAAGAGGAGGCTTTATCGTTTTCAGATGAAGAGAGGAATCTCTATTGAGGAGCACATGAATAGCTACACAAAGTTTCTTACAGACCTAGTTAATGGATGTGAAGATCGATGAAGAGGATAAGACGATAATTCTATTGAATTCTCTTTTTGAAGAAGAGTATGAGACCTTTACTCTTACCTTGATTAATGGTAGACAATCACTTAATTATAATGAGGTGTCTGCTGCTCTTGTGATTATAAAGTAAGGAGGCAGGATAGATTATCTTTTTCTGGAAGCACAACAATAGAGGCATTGGCGGTAAGAGGCAAGAGTTCCAATCGGAAAGGCAGAGATGATCATGAGAGATCAAAGTTCAGATCAGATTTCAGAGATCTGAAGAAGATCTAGTCGCCTTATGCAAAGGGCTAGGGCATTGGAAGATTGATTGTTCGAAGGCCAAAGGTAAGAAGGAGTTGAAGACCGAGACAAATCTCACACAGGTGGTCCTCACACTAGAACTTCAATGCAGATGGATCGGACTCAGACTCATCGATATTTTCTTTCTCTGTTACTACTTCTACTGTTGGTTACTCAGGTAATGCTGAGTGGATCCTAGATACAGGAGCCACCTATCATGTGTGCCCGAATAGAGACTGGTTTTCTAGCTTTGAGAAACTAGATGGATGTTTCACTGTCATGGGTGATGATCATCCATGAAATGTAGAAGGGATATGTACAACCCGTATCAGGATGTTTGATGGGATAGTATGAGAATTGAAGGAAGTGAAGTATGTACCCCACTCAAAATGAATCTTATCTCAGTTGGTGCTTTGGAAACGTTAGGTCTTGTGGTATCCATACGAGATGGCCTTCTTAAGATTACCAAAGGCTCAATAGTGCTTATGAAAGGTGTCCGCCGAAATAATCTCTACTACTTGAAGGGTAGTACAGTTACAGGTCAGGTGGAGACTTCTATTTCTTTAGATGATGTTTGTACACAGGTCTGGTAGATAAGGCTCGGACACGAAGGAGAAAAATCTTTGTAAGCTCCAGTAAAGAAAGGATCTTTGGAAGGTGCATCTACCGGTAACTTAGAATTGGGTGAATATGGTGTTGTGGACAAGAAGAAGGTGAATTCAGCATCACTACTCTCCGATTGTAAGATCTTCTTGATTGTGTTCACATAAGTACTTGGGGACCTGCTAAAACTGCATCGCTTGAAGGTCATAGGTATTTGTCTATTTTATTGATAATTTATCTAGGCACTATTGGATATGTCCCATGAGATAAAGGTTTGAAGCCCTAGGTATGATGGTGAAGTAGAAGAATATGATGAAGAAACAGAATGGTAGAAAGATCAATGAGCTACAAATTGGTAATGTTGAAAGATACATGAACCAATTCCTACGATTTGGCCAGAACATTGGTATTGGTAGTCACTTTACAGATAGATTACATGGGTTGGTTAAGGAGATAAACTATTCCTTGCTGGAGAAGGCTCAATGTTTGTTGTCTAATGCATGATTAGACAAATCGTTTTGGGATGAGGCGAATGTATATGCTAGCCATCTCATAAATGGATTATCATCGAATGCGATAGGACGTAAACTCTACTGAAAGTTGAAAAACACCTAGAGGGGGGGGTGAATAGGTGTAATTGCTAATCTAATAATCTTTTTCAAACTAAGATGGATAAATGATGCAACGATCTCTCAAAACAAGACTAAGAGCCGAATACCCCGTGAGAGGTTCTGAACTCCTTCCTCCCAATTCCCCTTTAATGGGTTAGAGGTGCGTAATGCAACCTTGTTGTATGAGAATTGATCGAACAAAGTATGAATAAAATGCAATGATGAAATGCACACAAGATATAACACAAGTATCACAAGCAATAACACAAGGAATAAAACTAGATCTCAAGCAAGTAAATGGAAGCAATAGAGTGCAAGAGAAATTTAAAACAAGAATGGACACAAGGCAATCGCAAACACAAGATGTTTGTTTCGAGGTTCGAGCCACCGCTCTACTCCCCGCCTTCACCTCCGTGAAGGGTTTCCACTATCCACCGAGGACGATTATAACGGTCTACCGAAGACCCGAGCACCGAGCTCCACCAAGTACAATAACCTCTACCGAAGAGGTGTCTCCACAAGAACAAGAAGATCACAAGAACAAGAGTGATCACAACAAGATCACCAAACTCTTTTACAACACTCTCACTCTTTTTACAACTTCACTATAGAATGAGTAAGGGATTTTTGGCTCTATGAAGTGTAGTGAGAAAAACTCAGTTGTAGAGATGATTTTTTTAGGGAACACAACTGAAAACTAGCTCAAGAATGAGTTGGAAATGGAGAGCTTAACACTTTTCTTTTCTCTTTGAAAGCTTTGAAAACTTGAGGATTTTTCTTAGTGTTTTGCAAGAACCTCTTCTCCACTATTTATAGGGAGAGAAATAAGTTAAAAACAATTTATTTTGACCTTATTTGCTCTGAAAAGTTCTGAAAAACCCTGAAAAAGTCTGCCAAAAAAATAGTCCAAAAACAGATTTCAGAATTGCACAAAAGAGGAAAGAGCCGTTGGGCTTTTGCAGGCTTGGCGGTCGACCGGGCCGGTCGACCGCCATCTCAGCTGGCAAAGAGCCGTTGGCTCGGGTCTTCTGGCGGTCGACCGAGGCGGTCGACCCAGAAAACCCGAGAGCAACTGCTCACAGTTGGTTGACCGGGGCGGTCGACCGACAGACGTGCACAAAAGTGCACGTCCTGGTACTGGAGCCGGTCGACCGGGCCGGTCGGCCGGTCAGCCTGAAACAGGAAAAACAGTATTTTTTTTGACTTAGAAAACTTTGTAAAATAGTTTTGGGTTTGAACAAACTTAAGTAACATGCTAGTAGGAGTATATAAATATGATCTAAACATGATATTTATTTTGTAAAACTTAGGGTCATGTAAATATCTACTAAGACATGAAACCAAATTTAAAACATGAAAACTTAAATACAAGACTCTCATTTTAACAAAACCAAATTGTGTATGTGTATCCTAGAGCCAATATCCAACACTCAAACTTTAACATTCTATTCTTACAATGATTCTAAAGACTTCAAGTTCTTCAAGAGGGATTTCACCATATGATCTTCAAAACTAGATTCTTGAGCCCAAATTGAGTTGACTTGAGTCCAAAGCACCTTCCTTTAGGGAAGAATCCTTCTAGTTGAGTTAGAATCCTGAAACACACTTAACCAATAAACAATATTAGTACAAATAACTAATATGTTTTGTAATCATCAAAACACATTAAAACGGGTGATTGTAACTTTGGGCCAACAATCTCCCCCTTTTTGATGATGACAAAACATATAGGTTATTTAAACAAAAATGGAAGAAGAGCTTGGAAAGCTCCCCCTCAAATAATGCTATGTATAAAGAGTGACAATGAGAAGTAAGAAACATAAGGCATTGAAAACACATAGTCATTGAAAACTCAAATACATCAAGGTAAAACATAAACAACAAACAAACAAACTTATACTTTTTCTCCCCCTTTTTGTCATACATCAAAAAGGAATTTTTCTTTAAGAATCCATAATGCAAACATTCAACTCACCACAAATAAATGAAAATCTAGCATAATCTAGAGGTTTAGTAAAAATATCGGCAAGTTGAAAATCGGTAGAAACATAATCAATATCAATATCAATATCACCTTTCTCATAATGATCTCTAAGAAAGTGATACCTAATGTCAATGTGTTTGGTTTTACTATGTTGATTTGCATTCTTTGTCATGTGAATAGTACTAGTATTATCACAAAATATTTTAACATGATCAAAGTGTAAATCATAGTCAAGGAGAGTATGTTTCATCCAAAGAACTTGTGCACAACAAGCTCCGGCCGCAACATACTCCGCCTCGGCGGTTGAAAGGGCTACCGAATTTTGCTTTTTGGAAGACCAAGATACAAGACAATTACCTAAGAATTGACATGTTCCACTTGTGCTCTTCCTATCTACCCTACAACCCGCATAGTCGGCATCCGAAAAAGTCTTCATATCAAATAGTCCGGTTTTCGGATACCACAAACCCATTTCAATAGTGCCCTTAAGGTATTTAATAATGCGTTTTACCGCTACTAAATGAGACTCCTTAGGACATGATTGAAAACGAGCACAAAGACAAACGGAAAACATGATGTCCGGCCTACTAGCCGTCAAATACAATAAACTACCTATCATGCTACGATAAACTTTAATGTCTACACTTTTACCTTGTTCATCCTTATCAAGCTTGATAGTTGTTGCCATGGGAGTTTTGCTCACTTTGGCGCCTTCAAGTCCGAATCTCTTGATGAGTTCCTTTGTGTACTTGGCTTGATTGATGAAGATCCCATCCTTCCTTTGCTTGATTTGGAGTTCAAGGAAATAGTTGAGCTCCCCCATCATAGACATTTCAAATTCATCCTTCATGCATGATTCAAAAGCTTGGCAAAGAGATTCATTAGTAGAACCAAAAATAATGTCATCAACATAAATTTGCACAATAAGAATATCATTTTCTACATGTTTTGTAAACAATGTTGTGTCAATTTTACCTTTCTTAAAACCATTTGAAATCAAAATGAAGAAAGTCTTTCATACCAAGCCCTAGGGGCTTGTTTTAAACCATAAAGAGCTTTATCTAATTTAAACACAAAATTCGGATGTGTAGGATCAACAAACCCGGGGGGTTGTTCAACATACACCTCCTCTTCAATAAAACCATTTAGAAAAGCACTTTTAACATTCATTTGAAACAATTTAAAATCTTTATATGAGGCAAATGCTAGTGTCATCCGTATGGCTTCAAGCCGTGCTACGGGTGCAAAGGTTTCTTCAAAATCGATTCCTTCGATTTGAGTGTAACCTTGGGCAACTAACCTAACTTTATTCCTAACAACGTTACCCGATTCATCCAACTTGTTCTTAAAGAGCCACTTAGTACCAATTGTTGGTCTATCGTGGGGCCTAGGAACAAGGTGCCAAACTTGGTTGCGCTCAAATTGATTGAGTTACTCTTGCATGGCTAGCAACCAATATGAATCGGCCTCGGCTTCGAGGACGTTCTTGGGTTCAACATGAGAAATAAATGCATAATGTCCACAAAAGTTATGAAGTTTAGAGCGAGTGGTTACCCCTTTTGATACTTCACCTATGACGAGGTCCTTGGGATGATGAGGATTGTATCTCCAATCCTTTGGAAGTTATTGAGTAGGCTCCACTTCAATTGATTGAATTTCATGTCCTTGAGCCTCTTCTACTTTAGCTTCACTTCCTTCATCATCCTTTGACTTGTCTCCCATAGTAGGTGTATCCTCCAAGGTCACTTTCTCCAAGCCTTCATCCAAAGCATCTATTTCTACAACATTCTTAACAAACAAGTTAGATTCTTCAAACTTAACATGTATAGATTCCTCAATAGTCAAAGATGATCTATTGAAGATTCTATAAGTTTTACTAGTATTAGAATAACCCACAAAATTGCCTCATAAGCTTTAGCATCAAATTTTCCTAAATTATCTTTTGTATTTAAAACAAAACATTTGCATCCAAAAATCTTGAAATATGAAACATTTGGTTTTCTAGAAAAATACATTTCAAAAGAAGTCTTTGAAGTATTTTTACACAAGAAAACACGATTTGATATATAGCATGATGTATTTACGGCCTCGGCCCACAAATAATGTGGTAGACCATATTCACTTAGCATTGTCCTAGCCATCTCTTGTAAAGTTCGATTTTTCCGTTCAACTACTCCATTTTGTTGTGGAGTTCTAGGACAAGAAAGTTCATGCTTAATTCCATGTTCTTCACAAAAAGTGGTAAAGGGTAGGTTAATGAACTCACCTCCTCTATCACTTCTTATTCTTAAAATTGAAGACTCTTTTTCTTTTTCAACTCTTTTCTTAAAGATTCGAAAATATGAGAAAGCTTGATTTTTGTGTTCAAGAAAGAAAACCCAAGTAAATCGTGAAAAGTCATCAACCAAAACAAATGCAAATCTATTCCCACTTAAACTTTTGGTTTGTGTAGGGCCAAATAGATCCATATGGATTAACTCCAAAGGACGTGATGTCATGATATCCTTAATTGACTTGAAAGAAGACTTAGTTTGTTTCCCAAATTGACATGCGTCACAAACTCGGTCCTTTTCAAATTCAAACAAGGAATACCTTTCACCATTTCCTTTGTATTTAATCTAGATATATGGTCAAAAGAAATGTGGCCTAATCTTCTATGCCACAACCAAGAGTCATCATCGAGGGCTTTTAAACAAGTAATATTGCAAGACATATTAGACATATCTATCATATAAACATTACTTTCACGAAAACCGGAAAACACACAAGTACTAGAAACTCTATCAATTACTTTACAAACTACATTATCAAAACAACATCAAAACCTTTATCACAAAGTTGACTAACACTCAAGAGGTTATGCTTGAGGCCATCAACTAAAACTACATTCTAAATTAAAGGGGATGTGCCGATTTTTACATTACCAATACCGATGATTTTACCCTTGGCATCATCTCCGAAGGTGACGGTGCCACCTTCATGGTATCTTGATAGGGTTGCAAAGTTGTTGATGTCCCAAGTCATGTGCCTTGAGCAACCACTATCAAGATACCACAATCCTCTACGTCGTTGGGCTTTGGAAGGTACCTATATCATTTAACAAAATTGTTGACTTTGGTAACCAAACTTTCTTGGGTCCTTGAAAGTTAGTGTTTCGAACCCAAACATTATGAAAAGATGCACTTAGTCTATCATAGCAAAAATTGGCTAAGTGTCCTTTCCGCCCACAATGTGAACATGAGAACACTCTTCCATACATGAATGCATGATGTGTGTGTGAAGTGTGAGCATGCTTTGGGGGTTTGCCACGATGTAAAGGTTGTGTGGTATGAACATGAGCATGAGCATGGTGAACATTTTTCTTAGGGCTTGTTTCTTAGGAAATATGGCCTTTAGCTTCTTCTTATCAAACTCACAATTTTTTTAAAACAATTCCCAATGAGTCTATTCTTTCTTTAAGCAAAGTAATCTCATTAGAATCAATTTGTGGGGACTTGCCTTTACAAGAAATCTTTTGCTTGTCAAAATCTTTTTGGGTGGAAACAAGAGTGGAAAGTAATTCATTTTTTTCTTTAGAAATAGTAAAGACTTGATGATTAAGAGATTCATTTTCCTTTTTCATTTTTAGATACTTTCTCTTAAGAGAGTCATAGTTATGTGAAAGTTCTACAAATGCTTCTCCTAATTCATCCATGGAAAGTTCATCATTAAGAGAAGTGGAAGGGGTTACCTTGCTTGTGCTTTCATTAGCCATGAAGCACATGTTGGCGGTGTCAATTTTCTCCTCGGATTCGCTCTTGGAATCCCATGTAGCTTTCATTGCCTTCTTCTTGTAAGGCTTCTTTAAGGTGGAGGGCTTCACTTTATCCGGACACTCCGCCACTATGTGTCCCGGCCTTTGGCAATTGAAGCAAACGATCTTCCTTTCTTCTTTGCCTCCTTGCCATCTCCTTCTTCCTTAGAATTTAGCCTTATTGTACATCCTCCGGACGTTCTTAACAAGAAGTGAGAGCTCTTCGTCATCTTCTTCTTCATTGTCTTCGTCGGAGTGTGTGGATTGACTCTTGAAGGGTATAGTCTTCTTCTTGGAAGGAGCCATGTCCTCCCTTACTTTTCTTTCCATCTCATGGGTTTTGAGGTTCCCAATGAGACCAATCAACTCCATCTCTTCCTTGTCATTGAGTTCCTTCAAGGTTGTTGCTTTTACTTCCCATGAAGGAGGAAGAGCCCGGATGATCTTTCTAACTCTTTGATCATTATCAATAGCATCACCTAGAGAAGAAAGTCCATTAGTAACCTTTGTAAATCTTGTAACCATATCATTTATGGTTTCATTTTCTTGCATGCAAAAATTCTCATATTGGGACCGAAGAAGGTCAATCTTAGCCCTCTTCACTTGTGAGGTCCCTTCATGTGTAACTAGCAAATGTGTCTAAATTTCATATGCGGACTTGCAATGAATAACTCTAGCTATGTCATCATCATTAAGGGCTTGTAGTAGTGCATAATGAGCCCTAGCATTGGCATCAAACTCCTTAGTCTCAATTTCAGACCAAGTAGATTCATCACCGGGAGGTGCATTAAAGGGTTTGGTCACGACCTTTGCAACTCGACTACCTAGAGATTGCAAGAAAACGGTCATCTTAACCTTCCATATGGGAAAGTTAAGTCCATCAAACTTAGGTGGGGTTTTAATTCCATCGGCCATCTTTACTAAGTGAGTATGAATGAAATGATTAGCAAAATAGGATCTCTCTAAGGTTGTTAAGCCAAATCCTAGAGTCCAAGCTCTGATACCAATTGAAAAACACCTAGAGGGGGGTGAATAGGTGTAATTGCTAATCTAATAATCTTTTTCAAACTAAGATGGATAAATGATGCAACGATCTCTCAAAACAAGACTAAGAGCCGAATACCCCGTGAGAGGTTCTGAACTCCTTCCTCCCAATTCCCCTTTAATGGGTTAGAGGTGCGCAATGCAACCTTGTTGTATGAGAATTGATCGAACAAAGTATGAATAAAATGCAATGATGAAATGCACACAAGATATAACACAAGTATCACAAGCAATAACACAAGGAAATAAAACTAGATCTCAAGCAAGTAAATGAAAGCAATAGAGTGCAAGAGAAATTTAAAACAAGAATGGACACAAGGCAATCGCAAACACAAGATGTTTGTTTCGAGGTTCGAGCCACCGCTCTACTCCCCGCCTTCACCTCCGTGAAGGGTTTCCACTATCCACCGAGGACGATTATAACGGTCTACCGAAGACCCGAGCACCGAGCTCCACCAAGTACAATAACCTCTACCGAAGAGGTGTCTCCACAAGAACAAGAAGATCACAAGAACAAGAGTGATCACAACAAGATCACCAAACTCTTTTACAACACTCTCACTCTTTTTACAACTTCACTATAGAATGAGTAAGGGATTTTTGGCTCTATGAAGTGTAGTGAGAAAAACTCAGTTGTAGAGATGATTTTTTAGGGAACACAACTGAAAACTAGCTCAAGAATGAGTTGAAAATGGAGAGCTTAAACACTTTTCTTTTCTCTTTGAAAGCTTTGAAAACTTGAGGATTTTTCTTAGTGTTTTGCAAGAACCTCTTCTCCACTATTTATAGGGATAGAAATAAGTTAAAAACAATTTATTTTGACCTTATTTGCTCTGAAAAAGTTCTGAAAAACCCTGAAAAAGTCTGCCAAAAAAATAGTCCAAAAAACAGATTTCAGAATTGCACAAAAGAGGAAAGAGCCGTTGGGCTTTTGCAGGCTTGGCGGTCGACCGGCCGGTCGACCGCCAGCTCAGCTGGCAAAGAGCCGTTGGCTCGGGTCTTCTTGCGGTCGACCGGGGCGGTCGACCCAGAAAACCCGAGAGCAACTGCTCACAGTCGGTCGACCGGGGCGGTCGACCGACAGACGTGCACAAATGTGCACGTCCTGGTACTGGCGCCGGTCGACCGGGCCGGTCGGCCGGTCAGCCTGAAACAGGAAAACCAGTATTTTTTTTGACTTAGAAAACTTTGTAAAATAGTTTTGGGTTTGAACAAACTTAAGTAACATGCTAGTACGAGTATATAAACATGATCTAAACATGATATTTATTTTGTAAAACTTAGGGTCATGTAAATATCTATTAAGACATGAAACCAAATTTAAAACATGAAAACTTAAATACAAGACTCTCATTTTAACAAAACTAAATTGTGTATGTGTATCTTAGAGCCAATATCCAACACTCAAACTTTAACATTCTATTCTTACAATGATTCTAAAGACTTCAAGTTCTTCAAGAGGGATTTCACCATATGATCTTCAAAACTAGATTCTTGAGCCCAAATTGAGTTGACTTGAGTCCAAAGCACCTTCCTTTAGGGAAGAATCCTTCTGGTTGAGTTAGAATCCTGAAACACACTTAACCAGTAAACAATATTAGTACAAATAACTAATATGTTTTGTAATCATCAAAACACATTAAAAACGGGTGATTGTAACCTTGGGCCAACAAAAGTTTGGTCTAGAAAAGCTGCTTAAGATCATGGTTTACCGTGAGAATTTAAAAGTCCAGCCTACTTTAGTACCAAAGATGGCAAAGTGAATCTGAGCAAAGAAGTTTGTGTTTTTAGGTGTCAAACAAAATATGAAAGGCTACAGGTTATAGGACCCCGAAAATAAGAAGATCGTGTTGAGTCAGCATGTCACGTTTGATGAGATTTCAGTGTTAGAATTTACCGTCTCTCAGCAGGTTAAGAGGATGAAGACCAAGGATGTATCACAGCGGGTGGAGGTTGATGCTACTCCACTCTCTCTAGTTGGTTCGGTATCATAAGGATTTTATCGGATGTGACACCGGGTGGAGATCAAGTAGCCAGTTTTGATGCTAGATAGGTTGAAGACATTGATGAGAATGTCAAATTATTTGCAGCAATTAGAACCAAGATAAAACCACGAAAGTGGGTGAAAAAGCATGAATCTCAAGATGGTGACCACGACAAGAAGGCCGTTGTGCTCCATGACGGCAGTAAGAAGGTTCATATGACTCAGCCAGTTAGATTCGCTGCTGAAAATTTAGTCACAGGTGCTTGAGCTTGATGGAGCTTATTTCAATGAATTACGGTTGGCTTGATCCCTTGGGCAAGGTACGTAGTCAGCCGTAAAGGCGTAGCCATTTGGTGATGCAACTTGTATGAAGCTATTTGGTGCATTTGGATTCTTAAGAAGCTGATTGGGACTTCATGTAGAGGTGAAGAGTTGAACTTCACGTAGAGGTGAGGTGTTGATCTTGATGAACGGTTGATCTTCTGGTGAGAATATAATTGAGCTTGCATAAAGAGGGGTGTGCATCCAGTTTGTTGAAGTCGATGATGGTATTTGGTGTGCTCTACTCAGATTTTAGTTGGACTGTCTTGAAGACATATGACTGAAAGAGCCAGTCTGCTGGAGAGTCAGTGTTAGCTCAGGATGGGATCTTTTTGAGGTCATTTGGAATGATATTCCATTAAGTTGCTGAGTCGAAGACACGTTCGTTAATAGGCTCATATGGTATTTCTCTTCAGGTGAAGTGTTGGGAAGGCATGTAGTTGCATTCCGGTTGGATAGCTAGCTGAAGTTCTAATCTTACAATTGATATTGGAGTTTGGAGAGTGTTACCTGAGTGGATGACAAACTCAATTTGGATCTGGTATGATCAAAGGAAATCAATTGTATGTGTGTTGGCGATTCGTTTTGAAGGAACCGGTTTCGTCTGTTGGCCAAGTCGAGATCGTGCGTCGATTTCGCTGAAATCGTGTGTCAATTTCATTCGGAGTGCTCAAGCCGAGATCGTGTGTCGATTTCGCTTGGTGTTCGTTGGAGTTCGACTTAGATTTAGAAAATATTCACCGAGGTGGAGAATTGTAGGGAGAAAGAAGATAGAGGAGATAAAAAGACATTGGAAGAGTTTTTAAACTCATCAGGAAGATAGTGCAGAGATCGGAAGCCAAAATGAGCGAGAACAGAGCTCGCAACAGGCCAGGAGACAGGCCCGGTCAACCGCCCGGTTGACCGGTGTGCACGATGTGCACAGGCATGGCTCGGTCAACCGCTCAGTCGACAGTGGCAAAGGAACGGTCAACCAGCACGGTCGACTGACTGGCACAACAAAACTCTCGGTTGGTCCCAATCAACCGACTGGTTGATCAAGGACAGGGGCCGGTCGACTGACGGACGCGTTCTGTCTCTCCTGAATGGGTTCAGACTCCTTTCCTGTTTTGGGGTCAAATTCAATTAGGGTTTCCTAAATCCCTAGGATTCTCTGACTATAAATAAGGATTAGAGCCCTCATGAATTGTATCTCTCTTGCATTCTTCAAGTATTCTCTTGTAATTGATTGTTGAGTCAATAAAATATCTCTCTCTTGCCCCGCGGACGTAGAAAAATTGCCGAACCACGTCAAATGTTATGTTGGCTTATTTTTCTCTCTTGTTTCTCTGTTTTTGATCTTATGGGTGCTTCTTTGGCGCATTCATCTCCATTGCTTGGGTTTCTCAAGTTGGTTGTTATTCAGAAGAAGACGCTAGGTGCAAGAAGTTCTATCTGAGCGCAACAAGAGGAAAGAAAAAAGGAAGATGAGCTCTCTTCTCTCTTCCACGATTTGTTTTTCGAAAGAAAAGAGTCTTTTCCTCCAGCTAAACTCTGACGTGACGGATGAGAGGTTTTTTTTTCTTCCCCTCAAAATCAAACTGAAGAGAGCCCGACCTTGCGAATCAAGGCAAAAAAATAACTATTTTAATCTTTTTTTTATCGGCAGAAAAGAAAGGGGGCTGCCGCCCCCGGTACTGCCACCGCTGATGCGACAATCCCCACAGAGGACGAGACGAAGACGATGAAGAGGATGAGGTCGATGAGGACGTCGCAGAGGTTAACGGCGTGGATGCGACGGTGAGGACATTGCAGAGGTCAATAGCGAGGACAGCGCAGAAGACAAAGTCGACATCACAATCGATGAAAGCGAGGACGCGCAGAGGATGAAGTTAACGTCGAAGTCGACGGTGACGAGGATGACCAGAGTAGGAGATCGACATCACAGTCGATGATGGTGATGATGATGCAGAGGATGAGGTTGACAGCGCAGGGCTCTCTTCCCTCTAATTTTTTTTGTTCTTTTGGTTCCTTCTTCCAAATTTGCCCAAACAAACAAGAGATAGGGGAACAAGGAAGAGGCTCTTCCTCCCTTCATTTTTTCTTCCTGGGCTCTCTTCCTTCTTCCTTCTCTTCCAAAGTACCAAACAAGTAGAGTTGATCCAGTGACAGAAGATTCAATTACAGTTTTGACCTTGACTATAATCAAGCACATACATTGAAGACTAGTCAAGAACAAGTTTGAAAACTCTAAAATATTAAGTTATATATCGTTACTGCTAGAAAAGTGCATGTGCCATGCACGTGAATTTTTTATTTATTTATTTGAGTAGTATCTACTTTGATATGGAGATCTATCTTATATATTATAGCGGTCAGATTTTGATCTTCATCAGGATCACGACACGTGTTCCACCTTGTCAGGAGCATTCTGAACAAGTAATATACTCGATGTACTGGCCCATTGCAGAACCAGGAAGAAAGTTCGAGCATTTTCCCGAATTTGAGAAAAGCCGAGCACCTTTCCTAGACCGCTCCTCTTTTCAAGGACACTTAGCTATTCCCGAGCCACTCCTCCTTCTGAGGACACCTCCGTCCGGAGAACTACCATGCTCCAAATGTCCCAAGGTCCACTCCTTTTCAGAGACTTTCGCTCCGAACAAGATAACTATAACAACCACTCTTCTTAATCTTCGTCTACAAATAGCAACATCAACATGCCTCCTTGATTTTCGCCTTCAGTTACGTAGCCTGAATTCTCCCACGTTCGTAATGTCCTGGGCAGTTATGAGCTTGGCAAATTTTTTTAGAGAATTCCCAATAATCAAGTGCCTACAATCGCTGCCATTACAACAACTTTGTACATGAAGATCGTGGCAATTACGCCAATATCGCCAGCGTTCCATCCGCCTCTAGGCCAACAATTCAGTACAAATATACATTATCCTCCAACGAGAAGGGAGATCGAACCTAGAGAATTAAACTTGTAATAGAGTGTTGAGAACTCCTTGTAATCTCTTTGATTTAGTGGAACCTCTTCCTCTCTTTGCTCCGTGTTTTCTCTTCCTTGAGTTTTTCATGAAATTCTCTGATGTTTGCATCTAATTTACATTCCTATTCATAAATTGAGTGTAGATAAATTCCCCCGAGAAATTTTACCTCTATATGTTGGTGCTTTCATTGAGAGATAAGTCCCTACACTCAAGATCTCTCCCTCTAACAACCTACAACCTCCTCAAAAAGTCTCCCTCAAAGAAAGATGGTCTCGAAGAAGCAGACGATCGTTCACAACGCCACCACGATGAGGAACAGAGCTACCAGCACCGCTGGGTACCGATCCCCTGACTTGTTGACGATCGATCGCATATCACCAATGACACCGGCTCTTCGTCTCCATAAGAATCAGTCGCAAGCATCAGGCCGTCACAACAGCGCGAAGACCAACTCCTTCAAATGCTCTATGAGATGAGAGAGCAAATGAAGGAACAACAGGAGCAATATGATCGCGAATGGGGAGCAGATGACCCTCGATCACGAGAATATCTTCTGAGAGCAAGAGAAATTGAGATTGTTGGCCCAAAAGCCCAAAACTCTAGTTTTGATGATGATTAACTCGTGTAGTTATAGCACTATGATCTTGTATTTATTAAGTTCAGATATTCAATCAAGATCTTAGTTGATATTTAGCTTCTTCAAGCTAACATACGTTGATTCAAGAGCTTAAGCATAAAGATCATATTAAGTACTCAATAAGGAGTCTAACTCAAAGAATCAAATTTTGATAGAGTCAAGTGGAGATAAAGATCATATCAAGTGAAGACTCTAATTTGTAAGAACGTTTAGAATTTTGTAGAGTTTAGATTAGACTTGATTGCTCAAGCTTTCTCACACACATAAGTTTAATATTGGTTTTCAAGAACAATAGTTTTAGTATTTCGATTTAACCCGTTTTGATTCAATTAAAATATGTTTTGGTTTTATTGGATCGTGTTGTCCAATTGTAAGTGGCACAGGAGTAGTAGGCTCCTGAGGATCTTCATTTCGGAGCCTTGGGTGGCTCTGGGAAGAATCTCTGTACTGATAGGAAATGACCTTGTATTGATTGTTGTCGTTCTAGAGAGTTGTGCAGCTCCTGTTAAGTGATGTCTGATCGGATGTGAGCTTGAGGTAAGGTCTGAGGCTTTCGTTTTTGGTCCAGATTAGGCTATGTTATGTATAATTTGAATGCAACACATGTGTATGTGTATGCAACAAATGTGCATGTGTATGCAACATATGTGCATGTGTATGTTCATGAGACGGGTAATAATTTAGGTAATCCATATGACTAAAGTATGATTCCTACATGTAGATAAATATGATTATATCATTCAATTATATTTTGCTTGAGCAACCTAGGAGCGTTTTTATACAAGTAATTAAAGATTATGACATGTAGGTTTTATTCTTGTTGTATTATATGCGGCGGAAGGGACCGATGGGAATTCCAGCGGTGTTCGAAGATGTGATAAAATAGTGTTTTATATGTGGAGGAAGAGGCCGATGGGAATTCTAGCGGTGTTCAAAGATGGGATAAAATAGTGCTTCATATACGGAGGAAGGGGCCGATAGAAATTTTGCGGTGTTCAAAGACGGGGTAATTGATTGAGTTGGAATCTGCACACAAAAATACAGAATTTCAGGAATACATAATAGAAGTGTAAGTACTCAATGCTACCGCTATAGCGAGTGACTATGCAGGTTGTGATCCACAAGAAGAGACTAGCGATAGAAGCTTTTCGTGAGTTCTTTTTAGTTCACAAAAAATGGTTAAAGTTCTTCTTTCAGTTTTTAAAAGAAAAGGAAAATAAGTTATGTTAAATTGTTATGAAAGTGGTAGATTGAGAAGGTGAAAAAAATAGAAAATGATTTTGTACAAAGAAAGTGAAAAAAATGAATAGAGTTAAGAGATGATCATGTTGGTGATCTAAACTAAAAATTAAAAGAAAAAAGTTAAACCCTAAAAAATACTTACTTACCTCTTTGACGTCTGCTTACCATTGACCCGTATTGACAACGTACCTTTATTTGAAGGTGAGCAAAGTATGACAAATAGGATCTTCCCCATTCCCCATTTACACTACGAAATGAAGGGGCAAGCTACACTACCATAGGAATGCTATCCATCACCATAAGCCATCAATGGCGCTTGGAAGGAAAAAATAACTTCGAGGCTATTGAAGTCATTTGGATTCACAAACACAGAAGAGAGAAGCAATAAAAACAAGAGTAGAAAAAGAAACTTCGATTGAATTGAATACTAATGAAAGAAAGAAAGAATACTTATACCGGTGTCACTTTCAGTACAAGCATCACTCTTGTTCTCTCATAAAACTCTTCTTCGATCTTAGTTACATAAAAGATTACATTAAAAAGAGAAAAAAAATCTAAGTTAAACCTATAAAGAAATCTATTCTATTCTCTGCTTGATCACTCCCTTCTTCAGTGAATTTTCTGATATTTATAGGCAAAAATCCAGAGGGGAAGGAGTGAGGAGATAAGGGGAGAAAACACTCCCCTTATCTCCACCAACTGGCTGCGAAAATGCGGCTTTGTCCGCATTTTCGCGGCCTGGATATGGCCAAATCCAGGGGGAGATTTGATATCATTTGATTTTGTCCCCTTTTGCCCGGCTGGATTTGCTGTTTGGTCATTAGTTTTGATCTGATTTTCGGTGATCGTTGATTTGTCTCTAAAACTGCATATTTTATATCACATCTTCACATTTATTTAATATTAAATCTGCTAATAATACTTCTCTTATATGTTTCTAGGTCCATGGCATAAAATGAAGAAGAAGACCTAAAATCACCATTTAATTGGTGATTGAAAGCCTATAATGATAGCCATTAACCTTGGAGAGTGGTTTCATCAAAACTAAGGGCCCAAAATCAGAAACCGGGACATGCAGCAGACAGGGGGACAAGCGGGCAGCGTGTATACAGCCATGGAAACGCGGCCTAGGCTGCGTTTTCATGGCTCTGGTGTGGAGCCACGCGCCAGGATTTGACATGTGCTCTGTACCTGTATCCTGGTGCCCAGTTTTGCCTATAAATTGTAGACTGTTCAAAAATCACTGGGGTTAAGTCATCAGAAAGTAGAGTCCAAACTCCAGACACAAGGCAGCATTATCATTAGCGCAGCACCAAGACGTGAAGGTTGAAATCCACGTCTTAATGTTACTACAATAACCAAGACGTAGAGCTCGAAAGGCCCATCTCAGCACCATTGTAGTAATAGGACGCAAGGGTCGAAACCCGCATCTCTACCTCACTGTAATGGCCAAGACGTAGACCTTGAAACTTGCGTCTCAGGCATCCATGCAATACCCAGGCGCAGATACCGAAGCCCGCGTCTCACATGAAGCTTAATGCAGAACTTGAAGTTCACGTTTCTCAAGCGTTACTTCAATGACAAAATGCGAGGCTCAAAGCCTGCGTCTCGGTTATAACTGCCCTCATTACTGGGTCAATTATTGCCCATATAATGAGGGAGTTAACCCCCATTGTGAAGTATTTTTAGGGGACAGTTTATCTCTGAAACCCCTATAAATAGCTCAGTGTGCAGTGGAAAAGGGGTTGGAAGTTTTGACTAGAAGAACTTTGGTTGTAAGCCTTAAAAAGACCAAAATCTCTAGCTGAGAAATACAAAAGAGTAAAACTCTTCTAACAACTTACTGAGTTCAAGTTTGTTCTTTCTTAAAGTCTCTTTGAGATTTTTTTTGTTGGGCAGAAGCTGTGTTACTTCGTTCACCGTCCAAAGAGAAGATTCCCAAAAGATCGTGACGTTCACCCGGTCAACGGAAAATAAGATTCACTTTCCATCGCTACATCAATTACCCAGCACTAAACAAAGGAAAGATTTGAGCTTGAATATCTTCCCTCTCTTGTAATCGGATTATTGATCCGTTGTAACTTTCTTTACAATCAAATAAAGAATTTACACGTCTTCAATTTTTCCCACCAAATAAGAGATTGCGGCTCCGCTGGGGACTACTTTCTCTACTGATGAGCAAGTCGTGGCGCAAGGTGTGTCATCTGCATGGGAAAGGTGGTCAAATCGCTTGTCATAGAATTCGACCAGGCAAAATATGAAGAGTTCCTCTCTACTGGCTCTAAGAGCCTAGGGCGCGGCAGTACCACAAAGTCTCCTTAGAGTTCACTCTCAGGTCCCTTCAAAGGCTTACTTGAATGCGGTTTGCGCGGAGAAAATCGTGGCCGGATGTGTCACACGTAAGGTCCACGTCAACGTCTCCCACGAGGCCCAGGCCCACGTTGTTGGCGTTCAGCCTACTCACGCCCATCCTCTTCCTCAGCCCCAGGTTACCAGGGGTTTCCAACAACCCGTACGATGTAACTAGAATGCTGAACGTCGACAGAGACGACGCGCACTTCAATTACAGACGCAAGAAGCTGGAACAACTATCTGTCCAGCAATCCGTCCAACAGATACAGAACGCGAGATTCAAGCTCGCGTCTCTTCTGAACTACGTCGGACGCACGAAGTCCACATTTGGAGACCTAAACGTGAAGCCCACAAGGCTTTCGTTTCTGAAGCTTTACTTTTCAAACGTGACGTTCGGCAGTGCAAGGTCTGTGCCTCTCCTCAGAGACATGAGACCCGTCTCTACAACCAAACGCAGAATTGAGAAAGACTGGTGTCTCAACTATCGCTAACCAAACGCCACAATCAGCAGCACGAGGTCTGCGTCTCTTCTCAGCAGAGGCGTGAGACCTGTGTTTTAAAGCCAAAACACAAGAGCCGTGTTTGTTTTACAGAACATGAGCTCCGTGTCTCAAAACCCTGCATCTCAGATTTGCGACGCAAGGATGGCTCTCAGAAGCTGAAAAGTCCTCGAAAACACGAGGTTAATCTCTTTGATTCCCTTCCGACAGATTTAAGAGATTATTTGACAAAGAAAAGGAGCGCTAATCAGATTGCTCCATCCTGTTGCTTTGAACGGCTCATCACAATAATGCTCTCTGAATGTCGCTGTAGCTCACATGTGAGCAACCAGTCGGTATTCAGACGATTAACCTTAACCTCCCGATCAGCCAAAAGGCATCGTTCCCACAGAAGGGGAACCTTTTCTGACATAGAATGCCCTGAAGTCACTGCAAACATGGAAGGTCCAAGCACTATGCCAGGCAAAAGTAGGGGAAAACAACCGGCAGTCAGCTCTGACGAGTCTGATACGGAACCAGAAAGAGTGTACCGACATACTCACACTCGGACTGGCGCGGTACCCCCGGTTGACTAAGTGCCCTAGCCCGGGGCATTGAAGTAAGTGAATCAAACTCTGCCATCGCAGAATCACATGCTTCGAACTCTTTTGTAGAGAAAGAAGCCTTTGCATATATGGCAAACACTCCTGAGGAGACGAGTAGATGCCTGGAATAGCAAGCTCAGATCCAGAGGGAACAATTCGATATGATTCGCACCCAATAAGAATCTATCGATACCCTCAAGAAGATGCTTGCGCAGTTGCTCGAGGATAAGGAGAAGTCGAATGCCCAAACTTCTTCTAAAAAGTCCAAAGGCAAGTGGAAATTGGAACTTTCACTGAACGGTCAGCCAGTTGGATAGTGACTCGAGTTGGACTAAGATCGCCCAACCCGAGTTGTTGATAAACTGAGAATGGAAGCAAGTTGATACTTGCTCCCAAGTCAAGAAGTGCACGACTAATCTCTGCTTGTCCTATTGTGCAGGTAATGGTGGGACTACCTGGATCCTTGTACTTAACAGGGATCGGACCCGATAGTAGCTCACTAATGTTAGCAGGTAAGAAGACCTTTTTATGTACATTAGTCTTTCTCTTCTTGGTGGACATGTCCTTAAGAACCTTAGCATAGGATGGAACTTGTTGGATGGCATCAAGAAGTGGCACATTTATCTTCACTTGATTAAATATCTCAGTTATCTTGTCCATGTATGGATTTTGCTTGTTGTTTTTCAGCCTATTAGGAAATGGCACTATAGGCGGGTGCACCTGACTGGTTGACTTATCTTTTTCAGATTCGTCAGACTTGGAAGGATTTAGATTAAATGAGGTGGATGCTTGATTATGCTTGTGCTGAATGGGATTAGATGGTATTGACACTTGGTTATCAACTTTTTTCGACCTCAATATATGAATAACATTACATTGATTCATTGATTGATCCTTCAGCCAAATGAGCTTGTTGAGAATTTCTAGGATTGGTTATTGGCTGACTAGACAGGGTACCCTTTTGTCTCTTATTCTGTAGAGTGGCTATTTGGCTCATATGAACCTCTAGCCTTTGTATAGTTTACATGAGAGAATCTTAGTTTTTCATGTATCTTTCCATGTTTCTCTCAAAGTCAGTCATTTTCCTTTCTAGTTGAGGATTTTGGAAGGAAGATTGTGGAGCTTGGTGGGGAAAGTTTTGTTGATAGTTTGAAAAGTTAGGTGGATGGTTGGGAAAACTATTGTGGAAATTGAAAAAGTTGGGTTGATGATTGGAAGAATTATTAGCTTGATGGAAGTGGCTTGCATGATTTGACCGTGAGTGGTCATTGTTATTTTGGTTCCATGAGAAATTAGGTTATTTCTCCAGCCAGGATTGTACGTTGGTGCGTACGGATTATTGTTCGACCTTGAAAAGGCCACATTCATCGGTTCAGGGTATTGTTGCTGAACCTGAAACACATGGCACTCCTCAAACACATGATTCATGGCTTGACAGTAAGTACAGCCCGGAGTTGAAAATTGGTTTGGGCTGACTTGATTGACTAGACTTGGTTCCTTAGTTTCTAAAACTTCCAGTCTTCTTACTAGGTTAGCTAACTTAGTCTCATTAGCAATGGATGATTCAATAGAATGGAGACCTCCTTTTGAAGAGATGGAGTTTGGATTCCTAGAGATTTCACTAGTAGGTTCCCATTGGATGGTCTTTTCAACTAGGTTTTTATATAGATCATCCTTCATTTTCATCCTTCTGCAAGAATCCCCCTTGGCACATGCTTTCTAAGAGGGTTTTGGTAGAATAATCTAAACCGTCATAAAAAATTTGGTATTGTTGCCATTCCTCTATTCCATGATGAGGACATTGGACAAGGAGATCTTTAAAACGTTCAAAGTACCTCCAAAACGGTTCACTAGATTCTTACTTGAATTGCATGATGTTCTTCCTAATGAGAGCGATCTTATGAATTGGATAGAATTTCTTCAAGAAGATCTTGATGAAACCATCTCAAGATGTGATAGAGCCGGCCGCTAAGCTCTAAAGCCATTTCTTGGCTAAGTTCTTAACAGCGAAAGGGACAAATCTCAACCTAATAGCATCATCTACAAGATGTGAGATTTTCATCATTAGGCATACTTCCTCAAATTCTCTTATGAAGAAGTAGACATCTTCGGACTCTAAGCCATGAAACTTGGGGAGTGTGTTGATGAATTGAGGCTTGAGCTCAAAATTGTATTTACCAACCGATGGAAGTAGAATGCAAGATGGAAGTGAGGTTCTAATGGGATAGAACCGGTCCTGCAATGATATTGGTTGAGCCATAACCGGATGTGGTCTTGGTTCAAGCTTGGGTGGTGATGTGTTTCTAATCAACCTAGATGAATTAGGGTCTCTTGACCACACTTGCATACATAACACACTCACAATCACAAACAAGTTTGCCAATAGTCAACAAGAGTAATCAACCAAGCCTAGTTTAAGGTAACTTTGACTTAGACAACTCCTAACTGGTTGATTGTCTACAGGAGGTATAATGCAGACTTTGACCACAAGCTAATCAGCCAGGTCAGGGCAATATTGGTGGGAGGTATCCGCACAAAAGCGACGGGCCTAATTAAGCCAAACCACCAGCCTTCGGGGTTTCGCCCCTCAATCCTTTTCCTAGACATTGATTTGGCAGGAGTCAAATTATAACACCTTCCCCCTTAGGATAATCTCTTAGTGAGTTCGAGATGTCCCTAAGGCCAGCGTCTATCAGATTTTACTTAGGCTTAGGTTGTGCGTGCATGGAGATTGTTTGTGGGCTAAGAAAGGGTAATGACTTTCCTACCTTATATTGAATTGGGTTTTGGCCTTAGAGTTAATTGTGCAAAGTGTGCAAGATATAGAAAAGTAGCATTCAAAAGTAAATATCACCCAAGAATGTTTCCTAAACTATATGCTATGCATACGCACCTTGTCTCCAGTTATCTTCAACAGTAATTGTAAAGTAAACGTAATTGCCTAGAATGCAAGTCTAAACGTTTTTTTTAAGCAATTAACAATCACTCAAATTACTGTTAGATTAAAATAGAGATTGTGAATAGCAGATATAGGAAGGATATAACAGACAAAAACTTAATTTTTTGCGAGCAATATGTCCTGCAAAAAAGAGTTTTAGTAGTCCAACAAAAATTTTAACTTTTGCACCAACAATTTCTTAAAATTCTGTTTCCTACTTTCGAGAATAGGGGCATAGAATACCAAGTCTTCTCCTGCAAAATTTGAATGCTAAATCTGAATCTTGACGTCCCTGAAATAAGACACCAAACTTGTTAAAAAATAAATACACTGTTCCCTCCCCGGCAACGGTGCTAAAAATTGATTGTAAAATGAAAGAGCAAGAATTTACCGTGTAGCTTCAGGCTAACGAGTCGTGTCCACGAGGAGGAATGCGATGAAAATTTTTCGGTGTTTTGTTTAGAAAGCTAAGAATGGTGCTAGTTTTTTAGTTGAAAGGAGAATGGAGAGAAGAGAGATGATTAAAAGAAAAATTGCAAATTTGGATAAGGCTTTGTAAAAGGTGATTTAAAAAGCTTTGAGAAAGTGATTTATTGTTTTTAATATAAGAAGGAGAAGATCTGGGCTCACTAATTTTATTTACTTAACTACTTATCTCAAGAACATTTTTAGTGCATCACTTTTATCATAGGCAAAAAGCTTAATTTCTTTTAGTGTTCAAGTAAAATAAATGAGATAATTTTGGATCAAATCTTGAGGTCTTTCTTAACACAACATTAAAAGTAAAATGTTAGACCATCAAGCTCGAAGAAGCAAGTATAGAATAAAAACGATTTAACAATAGTTGTGTTTTGAAAATCCAAGTTTTAAAAGAAGAGCATCATCATGAGCTTTAAAGAATAAAATTTAACTTTAGGCATTATGATTCAAGAGAGTTCTTCATAAAATTCAATCGAGAGAGAGGAGGTACAAAACATCAATTAGTGAGCCCAGAAAATGATTTAGTTACTCATTTGAAATGAAAACAAACAAGAGATTGACAATTAAACACAAACATACCGAATTCAAGTTGAGTTGGAATGGCAAGTAGAAGCTCCTTTGATTGTCACTTCAAAGACGAATTACACACTTAATTCCACTCTTCTCTCTTTTCTGGTCTAAACTAAAAAAATAAAGAGGAGATACAACTTCTCCAAGCTATCTAATAATGTTCCTAAACCCTAAAAATGAACAATAAATTTAATCCTAATCCTCGCCCCTTTCTTCTCTGTTGAAAATGGTTTTTATAGGGAAAAATCAGACTATAGAAGGCGTAGGAAGATTGGGGGAGCAAACGCTCCCCCAATAGATGTAACAAGGCCGCGAAAACGTGGCCCAGGTGTGGCTAGGTGGCCACACTAAAGTGGTGGAACCCTCTGGTTTGGTGATTTGCCCATATCTTCTGCTGGTTTTCTCGTTTCAGCTCCAGAATTTGACGAAACAGCCTTTGATTGTTGGTTTCAACCGCTTGATTTGGGATGATTCATTTCAACCGATTTTCAACCTCTCTGATTTGCCAAGATCTGTCCTAATTTTCTGATTTCGAATTTATTCTGAATTAAATTAGAATTTGATTGGCTTTTGGGCTTGTTTCTCTTTTCTTTCTTTTAGCAATGGGCCTATATTTAATAAAGAAGAATAAGACTTATTAATAGGATTTATTAGATAAAAAGTATGGTAACGTGACAATGTATATGCAATATATGTGATGATCAACTAGATGTAATGAAATTGAATCTTGAGTTTCATCCACAGAAGGAATGTGAATGGGTGAAATGATCGATTCAAGTTCAGAAAGTATATGAATCAAAACTGGCTCAAGAACGTTACTTAGTTCAGGTAACACTACAGGAGTCGATATTGATTCAAGGATTGGACTCGAAACGCTAAACTGAAGATCAGGTTCATATTCATCTTCAAGTTCAATTTCAGGAAATGGATAACTTGCCAAACTATCAAGAGGTTGATGTTGATCAAGTTCAGATTGGTATGATGAAATTGAAGTTAGATTTCTAAAATGACATGATTCATGAGTCGTATGAACATTTGGTGGACATGGTAAGTCAATCGTATTTTGCATTATGCACTTTCGGTCTCTTGTACGAATTTCATAGTGTTTTCCCACAATAATTTTTCTTTGAGTCGTTCTAGAAAATAACTACATGATTTTGGGAATTTGGTGGACATGATGAGGCTACCATTTTTTCAAATTGTTTTTGGGCCTCTATCACTTCTTCCAAACTTCTTTCAATGATGATTTTTTTTCAATTGGTAGTTCAGAAAAAGGAGTATGTGAATCAAAATCGGGGAGTGAATATTGTGAAAATTGTGGACAAGATGGTTGAAAATTAGACTCGGCGTAGATGAATCCCCATGAACTTTGTGAAGAGTGGAAGTTATTTTGAAAATTATAGTCATATGATTGGGGATATGGGTCATATTGAGTCAGATAATCCCAATCCGGCATATATGGTTGGTTCATGTTGTACATAGTAGGTCGGAGTTATCCGAGCAAATAAGGTTGGGGTGAAATATGAATTCATATTAGGATTGAAAAATTATTGTAGTTGAAATTCATATCACAATTTACAAAAGAGAAAAACAAATAAGAAGAAAAAGAAAACAAGTCTATGCTAGGGTTGACTTAGACCTAGATGACTCCTAACTGGTTAGACTGTCCACGGGGGTTATATTGTCAGAATCTTACCACGAGTTAATCGACGATGTAGGGGTAAAATCAGTAGGAGGTATTGATTAGTCTCTAATTTTGCATAATTTTCATCACATTCTCATATTTATTTCATGTAAAATTTTGCTAATAAAATCTTGCTTGCTTGATCCTAGGTCCATGGTGTGCAAATGAAGAAGAAGACCTAAATCACCATTTAATTGGTGATTAAGAGCCTACCAAGTAGCCATTGACTTTAGAGTGAAGATTTTGTCAGACTAGGGCATCAAATCAAAAATCCAGGAGCTCAGATGGACAGAAGACAAACTGGGCGACGCGTTGCCCGAAGCCAGCGCACGCCGCCCTGGCAGGACCGCTAAAACGCGGCCCAGGCCGCGTTTCCGCGGCCCTTTGGGCGCGCGCGCGCCTGCGCTTTGGGCCACGTGATTCCCTCGTGGCCCCCTTTCCCCTGGTACCTATAAATACCCCCTTGGGGTCTTCAGTTTGAGCAGATTCAGAGTTAGAGCAAGTTTTTGTAATCTTGTTTTTAGTTTGTAGTTGTTATTGTTATTCTTTTTCTAGTTCTAGCTTTAGCCATTAGAGTGAAAGAGAGAGAGTGTGTACAAGTTGTATTGGAAGGTGACAAAATTTGATCGACAAAAAGCAAGCACAAGAAAAGTAGAAAGGGAGTGGGTCGAAGTTACTGCTTTTGCGATTCTTCCGTAGTAGCAAAGTGGCTATACGGGTTGTATCCACAAGGAGGGAGAGCGATGGAAGCTTGATGCGGCTTTTATGTTCAAGAAAAGAGAATGTTCTTTGTTTCCAAATAAAGAATTGAAAAGTGAAAACAAGTTGTTTCAAGAATTATTGGAAAATATTTTGGTGGTTTGTAAAAGTGGGTTTTTCTTAATGGTAAAAACGCATGGTTAACTTTCTACTAATTGCTCCCACTAATCCCTGACTTCTTGAAGATGTGCCTCACGATGGATCATAGGCAAGCTTACCCCTTATGCAATGGAACTATTCACGTGAAAATCGAGTGAAAGTTCTTCCTATAACTTCGCTTTACACGGCAAAAACTCGGACTTTCCCGTATCAAGATCCATTAGAAGGCGAGAATACGGGAAGACACGAGTGCATTAATGGTATCGGCGAAGTTAAAAGGAAAGTCTCTAACTTACAACAACAAGCAAAGTACAAAACTCATAGATCATCAAAAAATCATTTAAGTATAAAATATAAGAAGGTAAATACTTGTAGGTACGTTAGAGTTAGAACCCTCGTCTTAAGATGCCATAGCTCTCGTTTGCACAAGGCTTGTTTGATACTATTGACTCATTCGGGTTATCAATCAAGAAATTAGAAATTAGTAGGTTAGTAGTTAGTTAGCCATGCAATGGAGGAGTTAGTTACACATGGTGAAGAAAAGAACAACAAAAGAAAAGAGATAAAGAGAAGGAGTTACACTAAAGCAAGAATGTAAAAGCAAATGAAAGCAAATGAAAACAACTAGTAAATGGAAAGAAAGAGAAGTAATTACTTATATTATCTTGTCACCTTCCAATACAACTTGTACACACTCTCTCTCTTTCACTCTAATGGCTAAAGCTAGAACTAGAAGAAGAATAACAATAACAACTACAAACTAAAAACAAGATTATAAAAACTCGCTCTAACTCTGGATCTGCTCAAACTGAAGACCCCAGGGGGGTATTTATAGGTACCAGGGGAAAGGGGCCACGTGGGAAGCACGTGGCCCAAAGCGCAGGCGCGCGCGCGCCCAAAAGGCCACGAAAACGAGGCCTGGGCCGCGTTTCCGCTGCCCTGCCAGGGCGGCGCGCGCCTGGCTTCGGGCAGCGCGTCGCCCAGTTTGTCTTCTCTCTATCTGAGCTCCTGGATTTTCGATTTGATGCCCTAGTCTGATAAAATCTTCACTCTAAAGTCAATGGCTACTTGGTAGGCTCTTAATCACCAATTAAATGGTGATTTAGGTCTTCTTCTTCATTTGCACACCATGAACCTAGGATCAAGCAAGTAAGGTTTTATTAGCAAAATTTTACATGAAATAAATATGAGAATGTGATGAAAATTATGCAAAATTAGAGACTAATCAGGTATCCGTGCCGGAGCAACGGGCCTACTTATGCCAAACCACTGTTCTTCGAGGTTTCGCCTCTCAATCCCCAACCTTAGACACCGATTTGACAAGAGTCAACTTCTAACAACTTTCCTCTTAGGTCAATCTCCTAAATGAATCTGAGATATCCCTAGGGGCCAAAGTCTAGAAATTTTAATTTAGGCTTGGGTTGTGTGAGTGAGAAGGTGATTTTTGGGCTAAGAGAGGGTAATAACTTTCCTACCTTATGTTATAATGGGTTTTGTCCTTAAGTTCAATTCGTGCAAGTGTGCAATATAGATAAGAATGAACACACAAAGAGAGTAAATCACCTACGTGTTTGTCCTATACTATATGCAATGCCATATGTACACCTTCTATCAATATAACAACACAAGAATAAAATACAGTATGATGGAATAAAATTGACACGTGCCTAAATGCAAATGTCTAAACCATTTTAAAGTATCCAATTTCTGTATTTTAGTTCTTAAATTTATTTACAGTGCACAGGTAATATAAGCAAAAATTAGCAGCAGAGTATAAGAATATATAAGAAATTACCAACCACACAAGAGAAAGTGTAGACTTCTGCAATGCTAAAGAATTTGACCTGCACACCAAAAATAAAAAAGAAAGTTAACAAAAATGTGAAATCAAATCGTTTTCATCCTCGTCAACGGCGCCAAAATTTGATCGAGAAAAAATCGTGTACGAAAAGTGTATATTTTGAAATCAAGATTTAAAGTGTGTGTTGATCGTGAAATAAAAGTGATAAGAATTACCGTGTAGCTTGGGGCTAACGGGTCATGTCCACGAGGAGGAATGTAATGAAAGCTTTTCGGTGTTTTTTGTTTAGAAAGCTACGAATGGTGCTGGTTTTTAGTTGAAAAGGGAATGGAGAGAAGAGAAGTGATTTAAAGAAAAACTTAAAACTTAGAGAAGGTTTTAGAAAAGGTGATTTTGAAATTCTTGAAGAGTGATTTGTTATTTCTAATATAAGAAGAAGATCTGGGCTTACTATCTCACTACTCAACGATATGTTCTTTTGAAATTCTTAGTGTCTCAACTTGATCATAGGCAAAAACTTAAGTTTGAGTTAAGAAAGTTTTAAGTAAAGCAAATAAGATGTTTGAAAAACTTAACTCTTTTATTTAAGAAACCATCTTGAATTGAATGTTAAATCATCAAGTATTTCAAGCATGAAATAAGAACAAGTTCAAGAGATGTTTTAAAAGAATTACAAGTTTAGAAATCTAATTCCATCCTCATATGCCTTCAAGAACACTTTCAAAGAAGAAAGGCTTAGTTTAGGCATGCATATGATTCCACTGGGTCTTTATAAAAAAATCATTCAAAAAGAAGAGGGATCGAAGAGAGGAACAACAGTGAGCCCAAAAAACGAATTTAGCTACTCATGGAAGATGAAAAATAATACATGAAAATAAAGCAAGACATACCCGTGAGTTGGAGTGGAAGAAGAGAAAGTTTGATCCATTTATTGATGTCACTTCAGTTTTCAGATTACAATCACTCTATTCCTCTCTCTCACTGGTATTTGAACTGATCTACAAATTGTAAAAATAGAGATACAACTTCTATACTATCTAACAAAGATCCTAAACCTTAAAAACAAAGGAAAAATCTTAAACTAATTTTCGGTCCCTTTTTCTCTGAAAAAAATAGTATTTATAGGCAAAAATCAAACGGGGGAGGTCATACGAAGATAGGGGGAGCAAACGCTCCCCCAACAAAGCTTAAGAAGTCACAAAAATGCGACAAAAGCTACGTTTTCGCGGCCTTGGTGTGGCCAGGTGGCCACACCAGGTTGGTGGGTCTCGTTCGTTTGGTGTTCTGACTTTATCTCCTGCTGCTTTTCCCGTTTCAGCTCCAGGACTTGACGAAACATCCTTTGATCTTTGGATTTAACTACTTGATTTGAGAAAATTCATTTTCACCGATTTTCAACCTCTTTGATTTGCCATGTCCTACCCTGATTTTCTGACTTTGAATTAATTCTAATTAAATCAGAACTTGATGAGCTTTTGGGCTCGTTTCTCTTTCCTATCCTTTAGCAATGGGCCTGCATTTTATAAAGAAAATCGGACTTATTAATATGATTTATTTAAATAATAAACATGGTAATGTGACAATAAATATGCAATATATGTGACCGATCACACCCCCACACTTATCTTTTGCTCGCCCTCGAGCAAAAAATCAAAACTAATCTTAATCAATTATTAAACCACTTTCACAGGTCACTCGATTGCACTGAGTATGTGCAATAAGCTGTTAAACCTGTAGTTTACCCCTAGAGGATGAGTTTTGTCTTGTGAGGATTTTCAGTGGATTGTGTTGGCCCAAGGTTACAATCAACCGATTTTTGAGTTTTGATGATTACAAAACATATATAGTTATTTGTACTAATCATTTTTAGTGTTTAAGTATATTTCAGGGTTCTAAGAATTCATAGTGTGCTCTTCCCTAAAGGAAGATCGTTTTGACTCAAGTTGGTTCATTTCGGGTTCAAGATATAAGATTTTAAAGATCACATATGGAGGAGCCCACTTGAAGACTTTGTAGTCACCTAGAACCTATGTAAGACTTAGTTTGTTAAAGAATGAGGCCGTGTTAAATTGGCTCAAAGAAACACACACATTTTTCAAAATACGGTTTTTTATTTTTGGTTTTTGATTTAAGTTCATGCTTTGATTTCTATACATGACTCAAATTTTTATAAATTTTATATCTTGTTTACATCATGTATACCTACCTTTTCAGCATGATACTTAGTCATATTTCCTTACAAAATTAATTTGAAAATTTTCTAAAGTTCAGGAAAAATCCTATAAAAATTCTGTGTCAGGCCTGGCCAGTCGACCGGGCTGGTCGACCGGTCTATTCCAGGCCTGGCCGGTCGACCGGGCTAGTCGACCGAGCCTTGAGACCAGGGCGTGCATGTTTTGTGCACGTCTGTCGGTCGACCAACCGGTCGACCGACTGGAACCACTTTGCTCTCTGTTTCTTGTCGGTCGACCGACAGTTCTAAACAAAATTTTCTTTTGGCTTCTGGTCGACCGACCGGTCGACCAAGTCCAACGGCTAGTTACCAATTGGACTGCCGGTCGACCGACAGCCGTCTCCAGCCACCAACGGCTAGTTTTCTGAGATTGTCTCTTGGTATTTGTTGGAGATTTTGGTGTCAGCTATTTTTGAATTTTTGGCAGCTATTTTCTGACCTATCAAGCTAGTTCTAATCATATTTTGATCACCTCTAATCCCTATAAATAGTGGGGATTGGTCTCTTGCAAAACATAAGAAAATACCTATTGTTTTCAAGTTTCAAAAGAAAGAAAAAGTGTTTCAAAGCATTCAATTCTCTTTGAGCATTCTTGGCTATTGATTTTCTGTTCTTTTTCAAAGCAATTTTTTCTTCAACCGAGTTTGTTTTTCTCACTACACTTCTTGAGCCAAAATATCCTCCTCATTCTATAAGGAAGTTGTAAAGAGAAGTTTGTGATCCCTTGTTGATCACTTGGTTACTTGTTCTTCTTGCATTGTGATTCCTCTTCGGTAGAGGATTGGATTGGTGGAGTTCGGTACTCCGGTCTTCGGTAGACCTCTTGTAATTGGTGGAGTTCGGTACACCGATTTTCGGTAGACCTTGTAATTCCTCGGTGGATATAGTGGAAACCCTTCACGGCAGTGAAGGCGGGGAGTAGAGCGGTGGTTCGAACCTCGAAACAAACCCTTTGTGTTTGCGATTGATTCTTTTCTTTGCTACTCTTTATTGCTCTTCAATTTTAGCTTGTGATATTGCTCTTTATTTCTAACTTGTGTTATATCTTGTGTGCACTTCATCATTGCATCCTTTTCATTCCTTGCTAATTTGTCGATCAACAATCATACAACAAGATTGCAATACGCACCTCAAACTCTTATCTAGAGGAATCACGAGGAAGGAGTTCAGAGCCCTTCACCGGGTATTCGGCTTCTAGTCTTGTTTTGGGCGATCGTTGCATCATTTTTCATACTTGTTTAAAAAGATCATTAGATTAGCTTTAACACCTATTCACCCCCCTCTAGGTGTTTTTTGATTGGTATCAGAGCTTTGGTCTCTAGGCTCTTGGCTTAACAACCTTAGAGAGATCCTTATTGCTAATCTTAATATTCAATTTTCATACTCATTTACTTAGTAAAAATGGCCGAAGGAATTAAGACCTCACCAAAGTTTGATGGCCTTAACTTTCCCATATGGAAGGTTAAGATGACCGTATTTTTGCAATCCCTTGAAGCCAGGTTGCAAAGGCGGTGATCAAACCATTTAGTGTACCCACCGGTGATGAGGACACTTGGTCCGATATTGAGACTAAAGAATTTGATGCTAATGCTAGGGCACACTATGCATTGCTTCAAGCACTTAATGATGATGATATCTCTAGAGTTATTCATTGCAAATCCGCTCATGAGATTTGGACTCACTTGCTTGTCACACATGAAGGGACTTCACAAGTTAAGAGGGCAAAAATTGACCTTCTTCGGTCCCAATATGAAAATTTTTCTATGCAAGAGAATGAAACCATAGATGATATGGTTATAAAATTTACAAAGATTACTAATGGACTTTCTTCTCTAGGTGACATCATTGACAACGACCAAAGAGTAAGGAAGATCATTCGGGCTCTCCCTCCATCTTGGGAAGTCAAAGCCACTACCTTGAAGAAACTTAATGACAAGGAAGAGATGGAGCTTATAGGTCTCATTGGGAACCTAAAGACCCATGAGATGGAGAGGAAAGTAAGAGAAGAAATAGCTCCCTCCAAGAAGAAAACTATTGCCTTCAAGAGTCATTCCACATCCTCCGACGAAGATGATGAAGAAGAAGATAATGAGGAGCTTTCACTTCTTGTTAAGAACGTTCGGAGAATGTATAACAAGGAAAAGTTTCAAAATAAAAGGAGATGGCAAGGTAAAGAAGACAAGAAAATCATTTGTTTCAATTGTGGGAAAACGGGTCATATTGTTGCGGAATGCCCGGATAAAGTCAAGCCTTCCACCTCCAAGAAGCCATACGAAAAGAAAGCACTAAGGGCTACTTGGGATTCCGAGAGTGAATCCGAGGAGGAAGTCGACACCGCCAACATGTGCTTCATGACAAATGAAAGCACAAGCAAGGTAACTCCCAACACTTCTTTTGATTGTGAGCTTTCCATGGATGAACTAGGAGAAACTTTTGAAGAACTTTCACATAACTATGATTTTCTTAAAAAGAAGTATTTGAAAATGAAAAAGGAAAATTAATCTCTAAATAACAAGGTTGTTGCTCTTTCAAAAGAAAAGGATGAATTGCTTTCAACTCTTGTTTCTACACAAAAAGATTTTGAAAACTACAAAATATCTTGCAAAGGTAAATTTCCACAAATAAATGAAAATGATATTTTCATGCTAAAAGAGAAAATTGATTCATTAGGAGTAGTCTTAAAAAAATGTGAATTTGATAAGAATAGACTAGAGGCTATGTTTCCTATGAAACAAGTCCCTAAGAAACATACACATGCTATTCATGCTCATGCTCATAGATTACAATCTTTACATCATGCCAAACACCCTAAACATGTCCACACTCCACACACACATCATGCATACATGTATGGTAAAGTGTTTTCATGCACATATTGTGGCCGTAAAGGTCATTTAGTTAGATTTTGCTATGATAGACTTAATGCTTCACATCATAATGTTTGGGTTCGGAATACTAACTTTCAAAGACCCAAGAAAATTTAGGTACCAAAGTAAACGAATTTGTTAAATGATGTAGGTACCTTCCAAGGCCCAATGACGTAAAGGATTGTGGTATCTTGATAGTGGTTGCTCAAGGCACATGACTTGGGATATCAACAACTTTGCAACCCTATCAAGATACCATGAAGGTGGCACCGTCACCTTCGGAGATGATACCAAGGGAAAAATCATCGGTATTGGTAATGTTAAACTTGGTACTTCCCCATTAATAGAAAATGTTATTTTGGTTGATGGCCTCAAGCATAACCTCTTGAGTGTTAGTCAACTTTGTGACAAAGGTTTTGATGTTGCTTTTGATAATTTAGCTTGTAGAGTTATTGATAGACAATCTAACACATGTATATTTTCCGGTTTTCGTGAATGCAATGTATACATGATTGACATGTCTAATAAGTTTTGCAATGCTACATATTTGAAAGCCCTCGATGATGACTCTTGGTTGTGGCATGAAGATTAGGTCACATTTTTTTGACCATCTATCTAGATTAAATAACAAGGAAATGGTGAAAGGTATTCCTTGCTTGAACTTTGAAAAGGACCGCGTTTGCGACGCGTGCCAACTTGGGAAACAAACCAAGTCCTCTTTCAAGTCAATCAAGGATATCATGACATCACGTCCCTTGGAGTTGATCCATATGGATTTGTTTGGTCTTACTCAAACTAAAAGTCTAAGTGGGAATCGGTTTGCCTTTGTTTTAGTTGATGATTTCTCGCGTTTTACATGGGTTTTCTTTTTAGAGCACAAAAATCAAGCCTTTTCATATTTTCAAGCCTTTAAGAAAAGAGTTGAAAAGGAAAAAGATTCTTCTATTTTAAGAATAAGAAGTGATAGAGGTGGTGAATTCAATAACCCACCCTTTAACACTTTTAGTGAAGAACATGGAATTAAGCATGAACTATCTTGTCTTAGAACTCCACAACAAAATGGAGTCGTTGAGAGGAAAAATCGGACATTACAAGAGATGGCTAGGACAATGATAAATGAATATGGTCTCCCTCATTATCTATGGGCCGAGGCCGTTAACACATCTTGCTATATATCAAATCGAGTTTTCTTATGCAAAAATACTTCAAAAACATCTTTTGAGATCTATTTTTCTAGAATGCCTAATGTTTCATATTTTAAGGTTTTTGGTTGTAAATGTTTTGTTTTGAATACTAAAGATAATTTAGGAAAATTTGATGCAAAGTCTTATGAAGTAATTTTTGTTGGATATTCTAATACTAGTAAAGCTTATAGAGTCTTCAATAAGTCATCTTTGACTATTGAAGAATCTATACATGTAAAGTTTGAGAAATCTAATGTGTTTGTTAATAATGTTGTAGAAATAGATTCCCTAAATAAAGACATGGAGAGAGCTACTTTGAAGGACTCACCTACTATTGAAGACATGCCAAAGGATGATGGAGGAAATGAAGTTCAAGAAAATGAGGCTCAAGGAAATGAAAATCAAGAAGTTGAAGTGGAGCCTACTCAACCACTTCCAAAGATTGTAGATACAATCCACATCATCCTAAGGATCTTATTATAGGTGAAGTATCTAAAGGGGTAACTACTCGTTCTAAACTTCATGACTTTTGTGGACACCATGCTTTTATTTCTCACTTTGAACCCAAGAACATCCTCGAAGCCGAGGCCGGCTCATATTGGTTGCTTGCCATGCAAGAGGAGCTCAATCAATTCGAGCACAACCAAGTTTGGCATCTTGTTCCTAGGCCCCACGATAGACCAACAATTGGTACTAAGTGGATCTTTAAGAACAAGTTGGATGAGTCGAGAAATGTCATTAGGAATAAAGCTAGGTTAGTTGCCCAAGGTTACACTCAAGTCGAAGGTATCGATTTTGAGAAAACTTTTGCACCCGTAGCACGGCTTGAAGCCATACGGATGACACTTGCATTTGCTTCTTATAAAGATTTTAAACTTTTTCAAATGGATGTAAAAAGTGCTTTCTTAAATGGATTTATTGAAGAGGAGGTGTATGTTAAACAACCCCCCGGATTTGTTGATCCTACACATCCGGATTTTGTTTTCAAACTTGACAAAGCTCTTTATAGTTTAAAACAAGCCCCTAGGGCTTGGTATGAGAGACTTTCTTCTTTTCTAATTTCTAATGGTTTTAAGAAAGAAAAAATAGATACTACTTTATTTACAAAGTATGTTGAAAATGATATACTTATAGTTCAAATTTATATGGATGATATCATATTTGGTTCTACTAATGAAAATCTTTGCCAAGCTTTTGAATCATGCATGAAGGAAGAATTCGAGATGTTTATGATAGGTGAGCTTAACTACTTCCTTGGTTTCCAAATCAAGTAAAGGAAAGATGGGATCTTCATCAATCAAGCCAAGTACACGAAGGAACTTATCAAGAGATTTGGGCTTGAAGGGGGTAAAACAAGCAAAACTCCTATGGCAACTACCACCAAGCTTGACAAGGATGAACAAGGTACAAGTGTAGATATTAAGCTTTACCGTAGCATGATTGGTAGCTTGTTGTATTTGACGGCTAGTAGGCCGGATATTATGTTTTGTGTATGTCTTTGTGCTCGATTTCAATCGTGTCCTAAAGAGTCCCATTTGGTTGCGGTAAAACACATTATTAGATTACTTAAAGGCACAATTGAAATGGGTTTGTGATATTCGAAGACCGGACAATTTTTTATGACGAGTTTTTCGGATGCCGACTATGCGGGTTGTAGAGTGGATAGGAAGAGTACAAGTGGAACATGTCAATTTCTTGGTAATTGTCTTGTTTCTTGGTCTTCCAAAAAGCAAAATTCGGTAGCCCTCTCAACCGCCGAGGCAGAGTATGTTGCGGCTAGAGCTTGTTGTGCACAAGTTCTTTAGATGAAACATACTCTCCTTGACTATGATTTGCATTTTAACCATATTAAAATATTTTGTGATAATACTAGTACTATTCATATGACTAAAAATGCTAATCAACATAGTAAAACTAAGCACATTGACATTCGGTATCACTTTCTTAGAGATTATTATGAGAAAGGTGATATTGATATTAATTATGTTTCTACCGATTTTCAACTTGCTGATATTTTACAAAACCACTAGACTATGCTAGATTTTCCTTTATTTGTGGTGAATTGAATATTTGTGTTATGGAATCTCGAAGAAATTTTTTTGTTAACTATGTTTACCCTTTTTGATGTATGACAAAAGGGGGAGAAAAAGTTAGCTTATTTTGAGTTTGGAGTTATGCATTTTGAGTTTTGATTTTTTAAGTAATAACAAGTTAGTTTGGAGTTATGCATTTTTGGTTTTAGTTTTGAGATGTGTTTTGTACTCCTAGCAATGTGTTTTGTATTTCTATACTCTTAATTTCTATCTATTATGTATATAGCCATTCATTTATTCATATAGCCATTCTTTTATACATAGCATGATTTGAGGGGGAGCTTCCAAGCTCTTTCTCCCATATTTTTAAAAATAACTAGTATGTTTTGTCATCATCAAAAAGGGGGAGATTGTTTGCCCAAGGTTACAATCAACCGGTTTTTGAGTTTTGATGATTATAAATATATATAGTTATTTGTACTAATCATTTTTAGTGTTTAAGTGTGTTTCAGAGTTCTAAGGATTCATGGTGTGCTCTTCCCTAAAGGAAGATCGTTTTGACTCAAGTTGGTTCATTTCGGGTTCAAGATACAAGATTTTTAAGATCACATATGGAGGAGCCCACTTGAAAACTTTGTAGTCACCTAGAACCTATGTAAGACTTAGTTTGTTAAAGAATGAGGCTGTGTTAAATTGGCTCAAGCAAAAACACATTTTCCAAAATACGGTTTTTTATTTTTGGTTTTTAATTTAAGTTCATGCTTTAATTTCTATACATGACTCAAATTTTTATAAATTTTATATCTTGTTTACATCATGTATACCTACCTTTTCAGCATAATACTTAGTCATATTTCCTTACAAAATTAATTTGAAAATTTTCCAAAGTTCAGGAAAAATCCTATAAAATTCTGTTTCAGGCCTGTCGGTCGACCGGGCTGGTCGACCGGTCTATTCCAGGCCTGGCCGGTCGACCGAGCCTTGAGACCAAGGCGTGCATGTTTTGTGCACGTCTGTCGGTCGATCGACTGGAACCACTTTGCTCTCTGTTTCTTGTCGGTCGACCAATCGGTCGACCGACAGTTCTAAACAAAATTTTCTTTTGGCTTCCGGTCGACCGACTGGTCGACCGAGTCCAACGGCTAGTTGCCAGTTGGACTGCCGGTCGACCGGCCGGTCGACCGACAGCCGTCTCCAGCCGCCAACGGCTAGTTTTCTGAGATTGTCTCTTGGGATTTGTTGGAGATTTTGGTGTCAGCTATTTCTGAATTTTTGGCAGCTATTTTCTTACCTATCAAGCTAGTTCTAATCATATTTTGATCACCTCTAATCCCTATAAATAGTGGGGATTGCTCTCTTGCAAAACATAAGAAAATACTTATTGTTTTCAAGTTTCAAAAGAAAGAAAAAGTGTTTCAAAGCATTCAATTCTATTTGAGCATTCTTGGCTACTGATTTTTAGTTCTTTTTCAAAGCAATTTTTCCTTCAACCGAGTTTGTTTTTCTCACTACACTTCTTGAGCCAAAATATCCTCCTCATTCTATAAGGAAGTTGTAAAGAGAAGTTTGTGATCCCTTGTTGATCACTTGGTTACTTGTTCTTCTTGCATTGTGATTTCTCTTCGGTAGAGGATTGGATTGGTGGAGTTCGGTACTCCGGTCTTCGGTAGACCTCTTGTAATTGGTGGAGTTCGGTATTCCGGTCTTCGGTAGACCTTGTAATTTCTCGGTGGATATAGTGGAAACCCTTCACGACGGTGAAGGCGGGGAGTAGAGCGGTGGCTCGAACCTCGAAACAAACCCTTTGTGTTTGCGATTGATTTCTTTTCTTTGCTACTCTTTATTGCTCTTCAACTTTAGCTTGTGATATTGCTCTTTATTTCTAACTTGTGTTATATCTTGTGTGCACTTCATCATTGCATCCTTTTCATTCCTTGCTAATTTGTCGATCAACACTCATACAACAAGATTGCAATACGCACCTCAAACTCTTATCTAGAGGAATCACGAGGAAGGAGTTCAGAGCCCTTCACCGGGTATTCGGCTTCTAGTCTTGTTTTGGGCGATCGTTGCATCATTTTTCATACTTGTTTAAAAAGATCGTTAGATTAGGTTTAACACCTATTCACCCCCCTCTAAGTGTTTTTTAGATTGCACCCACAAATCCATAAAGAGAAAAAAATGTTAGTAGTTTCAAAAAGTATTTTGAAAGGAGAAAATATTTGAAGTATATTTGTAAGAGTTCAGGTAATCTCTAAGTTATAGGAATATCAAACTTTTCATTCCTAAATTTAGTCTCTATTCAAAAACATGTCATCAATTAAAGTAAGGAGTCAAATTGTATTTCTCATCTAGTCTATTACTTTATTCTGAGTCATATGCACTATCGTGACCGTGAAGTTTGACTAAGGGTTCTTTAACATTAACTCTTATGCCTTATTTATATTTATTTTTGGTGGTATTTATTCCTTAATTCCATTAGGCTTTCTAATCTATCCATGTAACGAGCCTTTAGTCGGTGACACCCAGACCAGACAGTCTTAGAGCACCAGGTGAGAAAACACCCCTAAGGACTTAAATACTCGAGCAGACAAGGCTACGAAACTAAGGGGTTTTATTTATAAAATGTACCACTTTTAGGCGTGAATACTTATTCTTCATGGGCACAAATATCCAGCTTAATCAGAGGATATATATATATATATATATATATATATATATATATATATATATATATATATATATATATATATATTTCAAACTTATCTAATTATCTTTTGCATAAATACCAAGGCTTTCTTTGGCCTAAAGCACCTAGCTAATCAATAATTAGATTTGCGGATATATTTTTTTCTTTTTTGTATAAGGCATAAAATTTTTTGTCTTTGAACCCTAAGTGTGTAAGTGTATAAAGTGTGCATATTTCTTCATGGTAAAAATCAAGACTAAATTACTTTCTTCAATTTTCTTTCTAATCCTGAAAATCAAATAAGTTATCTTATTTTGATCAAGTATAAGAAATCCTAGTTATGATTTTCCTATTCCTTAAAATTGACTTAATTTCTTACAAAAAATATATCAAAATATTGTTGTTACCTTTCAAAAAGTTTATATATATATATATATATTTCTTTGTTTTCTTCTCTTTTTTTTAGTTATATTAGTCATGTTAGAGCCCTCCTCCACACTTGTCTCATGAATTGTCCCCAATGTATGAAAGAAATATATAGATGCATGAAATAAAATAGAAAAGAGGAAAGTTACCGATACACTCGGTCAAAAAGACCCATAGCCGTTTCATTTATCGGCATCGATTCCAAGAAAGGTTTAAGGCGTTGACCATTTACCTTAAGTCATTTCCATTCTTGGTGTCGCTGATCTCTACAGCACCGTGTGGAAACACGGTTTTTTGATAACGAAATGGCCCAGTCCATCTTGATTTTAATTTTTTTGAAAAAGATGAAGCCTAAAATTATAGAGTAAGACTTTTTGTTCAGGGACAAAAGTTTATCTTATGATGTGTTTATCATGAAAAATCTTAATTCTATCTTTAGTGATCTTAGCTTTTTTATAGGCCTCATTTCTCAACTCCTCTAATTTGAAAATTTGTAATTTTTGAAGGTCACCGGCCTTAGTCAAGTCGAAATTCAACTACTTGATTGCCCATAAGGCCCGGTGCTCTAACCCAACGGGTAGGTGGCAAGCCTTCTCAAAAACTAACCTATAAGAAGACATCCCTAAAATCATCTTGAAAGCCGTCATGTAGGCTCATAGGGCGTCTACAAGTTTGGCGGACCAATCTTTTCGATTTTGGTTCACAATCTTCTCCAAAATAAGCTTGATTTGTCTATTAGAGACCTCAACCTACCCACTGGTTTGAGGATGATAAGGTGTGGACAACTTGTGAGTTATGATATACTTTCGCATAAGAGTTTCAAAGGATCTATTGCAAAAGTGAGTACCATTATCGCTGATAATAGCACGAGGGGTTCCGAAGCGTGAGAAAATGTTCTCTTTTAAAAACTTTATGACAATTTTGTTATCATTAGTTCTACTAGGAATGGCTTCTACCCACATGGACACATAATCCACAGAAACCAATATGTATTGGTTTCCAAATGAGTTAGGAAATGGACCCATAAAGTCAATGCCCCAAACATCAAAGACTTCTATTTCTAGAATTGGCTGAAGGGGATCATATCTCGTTTTGAGATCCTTCTCACTATATGGCATCTAGGGCACGCATTGCAAAATTCATAAGTATCTTTGAACTAAGTGGACCAATAGAACCCACTTTGTAGCACTTTTTCAGCAGTCTTGCGGGGACCAAAGTGTTTACCGCATGCAAGTTCATGACAAAAGGATAAAACACTCTTAACCTCTTCATCGGGAATGCATCACCTAATAATTTGGTCGGAACAGTATTTAAAAGATACGATTCCTCTCAAAAAAAGTATCGGACTTGAGATAAGAACCGGTATATATCGTTTTTGGACCAATGAGACGGAGTTTGATTTGTGACTAAGTAATTCACTATATCAGTAAATCAAGGTTCCCTAAAGATAGCTAAGAGATTTTTATCAGGAAAGTCCTCATTTATGGGCAATTCGTTGCATGGAGAATTTGGGATTCGTGAGAGATGGTCAGCAACGACATTTTCTACGCATTTCTTGTCTCGAATCTCGAGATCGAATTCTTGAAGGAGGATCCAACGAATGAGTCAGGCCTTGGCATCCTTCTTCATCATGAGGTACCAAAGCGCAGGATGATTGGTGAAAATGGTGGTTTTGGATCGTAATAGGTAGGGACGAAATTTTTCTAAGGCAAACACTACTATCAAGAATTCCTTCTCAGTAGTAGTGTAGTTCAATTGAGCATTGATGAGAGTCCTACTAGAGTAGTAAATTACATGCTGCTTGTTATCAATGCGCTATCCCAAGATAGCGCCTATGGCAAAATCAGAAGCATCGCACATGATTTCGAACGGCTTAAACCAATCCGGAGCAGATATGATTAGTCCAGATATAAGCTCTCTCTTAAGCTTCTCCTAAAAATTCATACATTCAGCATTAAAAGTAAAGGACACGTCGTTAGCTAACAGATTAGTCAAGGGTCTAGCAATCTTGCTAAAATCCTTGATAAATCTTCGATAAAAACCGGCATGTCCTAAGAAGGATCGAATATCCTTCACGCATTTGGGCATGAGAAGCTTAGCAATAACCTCAATCTTGGCTCTATCCACTTCAATTCCCTTCTTGGAGATTTCATGACCCAAGACAATTTCATGTTTTACCATGAAGTGGCATTTCTCCCAGTTCAATGTCAGATTTTTCTCAGCACAACGTTGGAGGACAAGTTCTAAATGGTAGAGACATTGAGTAAATGAATCTCCGTAGATGGAGAAGTCATCCATGAAGATTTCTAAGAATCGTTCTACCATATCAGAAAAAAGACTCAACATGTAATGATGAAATGTTGCCAGGGCATTGCACAAGCCGAAAGGCATTCGACTATAAGAAAATGTCCCAAATGGACATGTGAACATAGTCTTTTCTTGGTCCTCAGGAGCAATAGGAATCTGATTATACCCCAGTAACCATCCAAGAAACAGTAATACTCATGGCCCGCCAATCGTTCAAGCATTTGATCAATGAAGGGTGTGTGAAAATGGTCCTTACGAGTTGCATCATTAAGTTCCTATAGTCAATGCAAACTCGGATCTTCGTGGGAAGTCGAGTTTGAACCAACTCTTTATTTTTATTTTTCACTACGATGAAACCGGATTCTTTGGAATCGTGTGGACAATTAACCATCAGAAATGGGATATATTATCCCATTGTCTCTGAGTTTTACAATTTCAGCATGAACAGCCTCTTGCATTATAGGGTTTAACCTACACTGTAGGTCTCTTTTAGGTGTGGCATCTTCATTGAGATGAATGTGATGTTGAACTATAGCTGGATTCAATCCCTTTATATCGGTCATAGTCCAACCAATGACTTCCCTATTTTTTTAGAATTGCTTTAAGATCTTCTTCTTGTCCGTTGTTTAAATGGGAGGTAATGATGACAGGAAAGGTCTCTTGTTCACCTAGATAGACGTACTTGAGATGCGCATGTAAGACTTTCAATTCTAGGAAGAGGAAGCTCACTGGAAGATGAGTCACATTTGTTGGCTTCATATTTGGGGAAATAGGGTTCGAAGCCTAATTCACAGCAGATTCAACAACCTAATCAAAATTAAAGTCGTCAGATTCGAACCCGAAGTCACACTCAGTTTCTAGTTCTAATTTTTCCCTGTGTTTACTTGTTAAGTTCTTAATGAGGCTGACTTCAAAGGTTTGGTACTCAACATCACGAGGTTATTTTCTTAGGTTGAAGACATTGACTTCTCTAGTCATGTCCCAAGGTTAACCTCGCGGACCCATTCCTACAATTGATAATGACATTGGCAGTAGTAAGGAATGGTCACCCTAGGATAACTTGATAATGACATTGGCAGTAGTAAGGAATGGTCACCCTAGGATAACTTGAGTTTGAGCCCTACGATTGGACACAGGTATTGTCTCTAGAATTATGAAATCAACGGGGTAAATAAACTCCCCGACCTGGATAAGGACATCATTATTTTTCCCTTTGAAACTTTCACTGAACGGTCAGCCAGTTGGATAGTGACTCGAGTTGGACTAAGATCCCTCAACCCGAGTTGTTGATAAACTAAGAATGGGAGCAAGTTGATACTTGCCCCTAAGTCAAGAAGTGCACGACTAATCTCGGCTTATCCTATGGTGCAGGTAATGGTGAAAAACCTAGATCCTTGTATTTGACAGGGATCGGACCCGACAGTAACTCACTAATTTTAGTGACTAAGAAGACCTTTTTGGGTACATTAGTCTTTCTCTTCTTAGTGCACATGTCCTTAAGAAACTTAGCATAGGATGGGACTTATTGGATGGCATCAAGAAGTGGCACAATTATCTTCACTTGATTGAAGATCTCAATTATCTTATCTATGTGTGAATTTTCTTGTTATTTTTCAGTCTATTAGGAAATGGTACTATAGGCTGGTGGACTTGACTGGTTGACTTATCTGTTTCAAATTTGTCAATTTTGGCGGACTGGGACTAGATGAGGTGGATGGTTGAGTGTTGTTGTGCTGAATGGGATTAGATGGTGTTGACACTTGATTATCAACTTTCTTTCCCCACCTCAATGTATAAACAACATTACATTGATTCAATGATTGATTCTCAGCCAAATGAGCTTGTTGAGAATTTCTAGGATTGGTTATTGGCTGACTAGGCAAGGTTCCATTTTGTCTCTTTTTCTGTGGAGTGGCTAATTGGCTCATTTGAACCTCTAGCCTCTGTATAGTTTACATGAGAGAATCTTGGTTCTTCATGTATCTTTTCATGTTTCTCTCAAAGTCAGTCATTCTTCTTCCTAGTTGAGGACTCTGGAAGGAACATTGTGGAGTTTGGTTGGGAAAGTTTTGTTGATAGTTTGAAAAATTAGGTGGATGGTTGGGAGAATTATGATGAAAATTGGAAAAGTTGAGTTGATGATTGGAAGAATTATTGGCATGATGGAAGTGGCTTGCATGATTTGACCGTGATTGGTCATTGTTATTTTGGCTCAATGAGAAATTCGGGTGATTTCTACAGCCAGGATTGTACGTTGGTACATAAGGATTATTGTTCGGCCTTGAAAAGGCCGCATTCATCGTTCTGAAAAATGTTATTGAGCTTGAAACAGAAGACACTCCCCAAACATATGATTCATGGCTTGACAGTAAGTACAACCCGAAGTTGAAAATTGGTTTGGGCTGACTTGATTGATTGGACTTGGTTTCTTAGTTTCTAAAGCTTTCAGTCTTTTCGCTAGGTTGCTAACTTAGCCTGGTTAGCTATGGATGATTCAATAGAATGGAGACCTCCTTTTGAAGAGATGGAGTTTGAGTTACTCGAGGTTTCACTAGTAGGTTCCCATTGGATGGTCTTTTTAGCTAGATTCTCATATAAATCCCATCCTTCATTCTCATCCTTCTGCAAGAATACCCCTTGGCACATGCTTTCTAAGAGGGTCTTGGTAGAGTAGTCTAAATTGTCATAAATAATTTAATATTGTCACAATTTCTCTATTCCATGATGAGGACATTGGACAGGAGGTCTTTAAAATGTTCAAAGTACCTGCAAAACGGTTCACTAGGTTCTTACTTGAATTGCATGATGTTTTTCCTAATGAGAGCGGTCTTATGAATTGAATAGAATTTCTTCAAGAAGACCTTGATGAAGCCATTCCAAGATGTGATAGAGCCGGCCGCTAAACTGTAAACCCATTTCTTTGCTAAATCCTTGAGAGCGAAAGGGACAAATCTCAGCCCAATAGCATCATCTACAAGGTGTGGGATTTTCATCATTAGACATACTTTCTTAAATTCTCTTATGAAGAAATAAGTATCATCAGACTCTAAACTATGAAACTTGGGGAGTGTGTTGATGAACTGAGGCTTGAGCTCAAAATTGTATTCACCAACCGATGGAAGTTGAATGTAAGATGGAAGTGAGGTTCTAATGGGATAGAACCTATCCTGCAAAGATGTCAGTTGAGCCATAACCAGATCTGGTCTTGGTTCAAACTTGGGTGGTGATGTGTTTTTAGTCAACCTAGATGAATTAGGGTCTCTTGATCACACTTGCATACACAAACACAATCACAAACAAGTACACTAATAGTCAACAAAAGAAAACAGCAACGTCTAGTCTAAGGTAACCTTAACCTAGACAACTCCTAATTGGTTGATTGTCCACAAGAGGTATAATGCATGCTTAGACCGCAAGCTAATCAGCTAGGTCAGGGCAAGATTGGTGGGAGGTATCCGCGCAAAAGCGACGGGCCTAATTAGGCCAAACCAGTAGCCTTCGGGGTTTCGCCCCTCAATCTCTTTCCTAGACACTGATTTGGCAGGAGTCAAATTCTAACACCTTCCCCTTTAGGATAATCTCCTAGTGAGTTTGAGATGTCCCTAGGGACAACATCTATCAGATTTTACTTAAGCTTAGGTTGTGCGTACTTGGAGATGGTTTGTGGGCTAAGGAAGGGTAATAACTTCCTCACCTTATCTTGATTTGGGTTTTGCCCTTAGAATTGATTGTGCAGAGTGTGCAAGATATAGAAAAGTAACATTCAAAAGCAAATATCACCCAAGAATGTTTCCTAAACTATATGCTATGCATACATACCTTGTCTCCAGCTATCTTCATCAGTAATTGTAAAATAAACGTAATTAGACAAAATGCCTAGAATGCAAGTCTAAACGTTCTCTTTTTAAGTAATTAATAATCACACAGATTACTGTTGGATTAAAAATAGGGAGTGTGAATATCAAATATAGCAAGAATAATAACACACAAAAAACTTTATTTTTGCAAGCAATATGTCGTGCAAAAAAGAGTTTTTAGAAGTCCAACAAAAATTTCAACTTTTGCACTGCAATTTGTTTGAAATTCTGTTTTCTACTTTTGAGAGTAGGGGCATGGAATAGCAAGTCTTCTCCTGCAAAGCTTGAATGCTAAATCTGAATCTTGACTTCCCTGAAACAAGACAACAAACTTGTTAGAAAACAATTACACTGTTCCCTCTCCGGTAACGGCGCTAAAAATTGATCGTGAAATGAAAGTGATAAGAATTACCGTGCAGCTTTAGGCTAGCGGGTCGTATCCACGAGGAGGAATGCGATGAAATATTTTCGGGTTTTTGTTTAGAAAGCTAAGAATGGTGCTGATTTTTTAGTTGAAAAGAGAATGGAGAGAAGGGAAGTGATTTAAAGAAAAAACTTAAAACTTAGAGAAGGTTTTGGAAAAGGTGATTTTGAAAAGCTTGAAGAGTGATTTGTTGTTTTTAATATAAGAAGAAGATCTAGGCCACTATCTTAGTACTAACGATGTGTTCTTCTTTAAATTCTTAGTGCCTCAATTTAATCATAGGCAAAAACTTAAGCTTGAGTTAAGAGAGTTTTAAGCAAAACAAATAAGATAGTTTGAAAAACTTGACTCTTTTCTTCAAGAAACCATCTTGAATTGAATGTTAATCATCAAGTGTTTCAAGCATGAAATAAGAACAAGTTCAAGAGATGTTTTAGAAGAATTACAAGTTTAGAAATTCAATCCCATCCTCATGTGCCTTCAAGAACACTTTCAAAAAAGAAAGGCTTAGTTTAGGCATGCATATGATTCCACTGGGTCTTTACAAAAAAATCATTCAAAAAGAAGAGGGATCAAAGAGAGGAACAATAGTGAGCCCAGAAAATGAATTGAGCTATTCATGGAAGATGAAAAATAATACATGAAAATAAAGCAAGACATACCCGTGAATTGGAGTGAAGAGAAAGCTTGATCCTTTTATTGATGTCACTTCAATCTTCAGATTACAATCACTCTATGCCTCTCTCTCACTGGTATTTGAATTGAACTACAAATATAAAGATAGAGATACAACTTCTATACTATCTAACAAAGAGCCTAAACCTTAAGAACAAAGAGAAAATCTTAAACTAATTTTCGGTCTCTTTTTCTCTGAAAAATACAGTATTTATAGGCAAAAACCAAGCGGGGGAGGTCGTACGAAGATAGGGGGAGAAAACGCTCCCCCAACAAAGCTTAACAAGCCAGCCTTGGTATGGCCAGGTGGCCACACCAGGTTGGTGGGTCTCGTTCGCTGGTGTTCTGACTTTATCTCCTGTTGGTTTTCCCGTTTCAGCTCCAGGACTTGACGAAACAGCCTTTGATCTTTGGATTTAACTACTTGATTTGGAAGATTTATTTTAACTAGTTTTCAACCTCTCTGATTTGTCATGACCTGCCCTGATTTCCTGATTTCGAATTAATTCTGAATTAAATTAGAATTTGATGGGCTTTTGGGCTCGTTTCTCTTTCCTATCCTTTAGCAATGTGCCTGTATTTTGTAAAGAAAATAGGACTTATTAATATGATTTATTTAGATAATAAACATGGTAATGTGACAATAATGCAATATATGTGACCGCATGTGTGCTTTAGCTTCCTCGATACTTCCGTTATAGCATAGAGGCTAAAATAAGTCGAATTTACAGGGACGGAGGCGATAGAAGCTTTACCGGTTGATTCATGTGTGTGTTAAAAGTTCTTCAATGTTTGAAAGAATGAAAAGAAAAGAAAATAAAGAATGAAAAAGATAAGTACGGTGAAACACGAAGAAGTGAAAAACATAGAAAAGAATGTATTTTTAGTTTTTGATATATTTCTAAAACAAAGTGAAAGAGAAAAAAACTCATGGCTACTAACTACTAATGACTCCACTAACATGCTAACCTCTTAGTGATAGTTGCCTCACTATATCCTTGGCAATCACTAGTCCTTAGTTCAATAGCGTTTCAAAGCATGACCCATATGTAACTCATCACATCCTAATTCAACCAACAAGTGCAAACTATACTTAAATCATCAAAACCCAAATAAGAGCAAGCATGAAATAAAGTAATGTTAGCTTATTAGAGATTTAGATGTTAGAGTGTTAGAATCCATCATCATGAGCCATCAATGGCTCTTCCAAGAGTAAAGGCAAATAGAGGCTATTAGATTCATGTGGATTATCAAATAAGAAGTTAGACTAGTTAGTGGTTAGTAGTTAGTTGCCATGAGAGAAAAGTTAGCTACACATGTAAAATGAGTTAGAGAGAAGAAAATAAAGATAAGTTAAGAGAGCACCTTTCATAGATTGTTACCTTCTATTACAAGCACTCTTTCTTCCAACATGTACCACTCTCTCTCCCTATTACAAGATCTATAAGAAATAAAAATACAAAGGAGGAAGAGAAGACACTAACCTAAACTATCATAAACTACAAAATGGAGATGAAAACTACCCTAAACTCTGCATATCTTTATCTTCAGACCACAAACAGAGTTTTATATAGGCGACCAAAGAGAGTGTACGAGCTGCGCGTTGAATCTCGGCTCGCGGTTCTACAAGATTGCCGCGGAAACGCGGCACAAGCCGCATTTCCGTAGCAGTACTGGGTACCTAATGGTTCCCCTATCGGATGTACTTGTTGGTTTTCGGATTTGAGCCCCTGGTTTTGACGAAACCACTCTCCAAAGTCAATGGCTATCTTTGTAGGCCTTTAATCACCAATTAATTGGTGATTTTGGGTCTTCTTCTTCATTTCATGCCATAGACCTAGAAAATGCAAAAGAAGTATTATTAGCAGAATTTAATATTAAATAAATGTGAAGATGTGGTATGAAATATGCAGTTTTAGAGACTAATCAATGTTCTCGACCTGATTCTCAAGAAGCATCTGGGCAAACTCAAAAGAACTGCCCCAAAAGGACCAAATCAATACAGGACTTCATGGAAGCAAAAAATTGTTGCACCATTTGACGCGCTAATTCTTCCATGATGTCAGTGGCTGGAGACAACCCTGCTGATGCACTCCCGGATCCCCTTTCCATGACAGGATGAGAGACGGGAACTAATTCAACTTGTGCAGGGGAGGCCGACAACAGCTCTCGTCCGACAGTGAGGTCGTCGCCAACACCTCCGGAATGGTTATTGTTGTAGTAGCTTCCACAGCAACAGATGCAACAGCAAACTCCACGGCACTGGGTTCCCTAGCCGAAGTTTGAACTGCGTATCTTCTGTGCCAATGCATGCCGCAGGATCCTCCACTTGAGCTACCCTAATGCTCTCTGCAAACCATAACATTAATATAAATAGTAATGATGAACAGAAGAGTATCCAACACGTCTGTATTCTCTTACCAAGTTGAGGATTTGAAGATGACAAATTTCTAAATAAGCTACTTAGGATGAGGGCTCCCCACCTCGACGGTTGCACCCTCATGAGGCATCCCGATAGCAGGAGCTTCAAGGCCCTCCTGCTGGGCCAGCTCCTGGAACATCTTCTCAATATGAGAAAAAGTTGTGGCTTCACTACCGACAGCCAGCCCTGTGGAAGAAACTCAAAAGGAAATGTTAGAACTCATTCCTAACCTGATGGAGAAACAACAAAGGAGGACAAAGGAAATACCCTCAGTAGTGGCAATCTCTGCTGTCGGTAAAACCATCGTAGGGACGTACCCCTGTATCTCTTTATCTGATATATGAGAGAATTTGCTCGTGTCAGGAAGAGCAAGTTCATCGCCAAAGTCGACTTCCTCGCCAGCATAATATTTATGTTCCTCGGATGACAAAGACGACAATTGAACCCAAGAAGCCTCAGTGATCGGGGCTTTACCATTGAGTATCCAGTAGTAGGGCTGGGCTCAAAAACCCACGAGGAAGGTATCAAAACACTAGAGGACCCAGGTTGTTGCACCTCTACCCTTCTCTCATGAGCTGAAGAAGGTTCAGGCTGAGTTAAGACTCTCAGAATCTCAACATCATACCTCCCCACCAAGTCAACTTCAGGTCGCTCGACCTCTTCAGCCATGACAGGTTCACCCACAAGCTCTCCCTCCTCTAGGATCGCAGGACCCTTACTATGCAGACCTCGGGAGCGAAGGTTGGGGACTTCCTCCTTCTCTTCTTCTTCTTCCTCCCCCTACTCCTCAACACTAGGAGGGACTACTTCGGGCATCGAAGCTTCAGCCTCAGATTCTCTCCTGGCCTTCTTTGGGCTAGGCCCTCCCTGGGAAGCAGAGCTATAAACGTTTGGCCACGGCTCGCCGACTCCTTTTGGAAGGTTGCTCCTTAGTCATTATTATCCGATGCTCTGGCTCCGCAGCCGCTGTCCCTATACGGCTGACCTCCTTCCTAGATTCGCCCCCTCCTTCTTCTCCACTTTCTAGTACTCACTCATCCCCCGCATCCGGCAACCCTTGGACCTCAACTTGGTTTTGGACGTGGACTTGATGCCCCTGATACACAAAGTATTTATTCTAAATCCAGGCACCTGATTCGCCATGAAGTACCACGAACAAAAGTCAAAACTGGCATAAAAGTTGGGAGTCTTGTGAGGAAGGGTAAAGACTTGCTCTGGTTCCCCCTACTATGATGTAATACCAGCTCGGGCTCCTTCAAATAGGTTCTCATTGAAGCGAAGGCATGGATTTGGGTTGCCAATGTACATTTGGTCATAACCAAATTGTCAGGCAAACCGACAAGGCATATAACACTCCAACGTGCAGGAATTCCCTTGTCGAAACACCAAGTACCCATGCCGGATATTGATCAGCCACCAAAAGACACTGGAGGATAACCGAGTGAAGCCATCCGAGGTTTCAGAATATGCAAATTTGTCCCCATAAGACGCATCATGAATTTAGGAAAGCATCTGTCCAATTGATAGTTCTTCCCGTTCAGAATCGTCTTCCTAACAAAGTACATATAGTACTGAGACAGCTTGAATTCTCCAATCGCTACATGTAGGGTGTGAGACCCTCAGAGGGATATACCACCGTCATCAATGAAGGGTGCATAACGTACCAGGCCATCAGGTATATATACGGAAGCTCAACCCTAAGATTGGGAGTCTTGACAAAGGGACGACCATTAGAATCTGTAACAGGGTTCCCCTCTGCATCAATGGCTTCCACTTGACAGAAGCTCTTTTTTAATGCGCTCAGCCTGCTCTGTATCCTGGCTACCATCGCTGGAAGGAGGGTGATAGACTTCCCGTAGGCCAGCATGACCACCGGGTACACCCACGTCGGCAACGATTACTTCATGCGGCAGCGTTGGCACCACACAATGTTTCAGCCATAGCATGAGGAAACCCGCCAATAGAGCCCCATCATAGATGAGAATTCGGGCCTGGTGGTGAAAACTTTCAAAAATTGTATCAGGTTTGAAAGTGTCCTCATTCGATTCGGTGGTGTAGGAGCTTGTAGAGGAATTGATCCTCTCAATGATTTTTTCATCAGTACAAGGGGCCAGACTAGTCATTGTGCAATCTTTTTTATTTATGCTGTTGAACATATAGCTCACCCAGGACATTAGCTTAACCCCCCTATTCCTCCAGGTGGATATCTGCCCGCAGATGTGAAAGTAGATATCCCGTAGATGTGAAAGTGGCACAGCACTTTCCAATATGTGTCGTACACCCGAGGATCATCTTTCCTCAAGAGGTGAAGCTCCTCAGAGGTCGGGACATACTCTTCATAATGGTCATCTCCAATCACCAGCCCTGAGACTTCATACATCTCATGAAGGGTGAGTCCCATTTCCCTAAGGGGTGAAGAAGATGCAAGTTTCTGGATTGTAACACTCCAGGAAAGTGTAAAGTGTTGCATGCTCTGCGGAAGGCCATATTGAACAGCTTTGATAGCCTCATACAGTCTAGCCCGTAGCAGAAGGTCACCAAGTTCTGCCAAGACAAACCCTACCATTCTACACCACCAATGCTTGTCAGTAGAATGAATCCAGCTTGTCACACAAAATTCAGAGGGGAAGTCAACCCCACCTCTGGGAATTGTTGAAGGAAGGTGGCTCCAAGCTGGGGGCTCTCTCCCTTCGGGTATTCAGTCCTGACCAAGCCAGGGTGCAATCCCAGGATACACCTCCCATGCCCGACGGTGTAGGCTTCATGGGCACCTATCTTGCCCAAAGAGACTCCAGAGTATGGCTTGATCAAGTCCTAATCCATTATCTAACGCACATATATGTGCTGCAGATAGGCCAGGGGATATGTCCTCTCCATGTTCGGAAGGAAGAATTTCTATCGCAAATTCGGCGAAGCCATTTATAGTTCCCATCATAAAAGGAAGTTTCATCTTCGTTGATTGAGTCACCAAAGAAGAAGGCAGGCTTCCTTAGCGGAGTGCGGGACTCCGACTCAAACTGGCCATCATAAAGAATCTCCCGAAGGGTCAGCATACCGGCTTTGGTGATCCTATCCTTTCGTTCCTTTGACTTACCAGTAGTCACAGGAGCAGTCCTCGGGAGCACAAAGGTCAAGTTCGGATCAGCACCACCTATGTGCCCAAAGTGGCACTTGTTGGATAAGGGGCTAGAAGAATATCACATTGCAAAGAAGACAACATTTAGTCAGAAATTTAAAAGAAAATGACTAAGTGTTTGAAACTCAAAACGTGGGAGTGAATCCAGACGCAGAAATCAACAAAATCCACATTTAAGCTCAAGGACGCGAGGCTTGCATGAAGCCCGTGTTTCAAAATCCACAACTTAGAAATTTTCTCAGTGTCAAACTCAGACGCGAAACTCAGTGAAACCCGCTCCCAACCTTAAAGACGCGAGGATCCTATGGAGTCTGTGTCTGAAACTTCCTCACTTAGAAAAATTCTGAATATTATGATCAAAACGCAAGGCTCAACGAGGTCCGCGTTCGACAAAATAGATACAAACTCAAGTTCATGAAGCAAAGGCACAAAGGTTGTTAAACACCACGTCTTGCCTACCAATGCAAAAGCCATGTCTGAAAATCAAACACAAGCGTGAGCCTCGCGGTGGCGGCTCGCATTCAAGAAAGATTTAAGAGTTGAGAGAACTCTTTTAACTCCTTTAATGATGGAAACCAATTCAGATGGTTTTACTACCTGAAATGGAGCCTCCTGCGTGAAAGAACGGCCCATTTGAACCTCTGGAGTGACAACGCTCGAGGACGAGACAACATGCTTGATTTTTGGTGCCATTTTGAC
>JAVJIF010012697.1:0-95739 GCA_038442645.1 Agave tequilana
ATTGTTTTATTCTTTATTTTTTTAAGCATAGAAGAATTCTCGTTTTACACATCTTCACTACCAATCGTAAAGCTTCCATCGCTAGCTCTCTCCTGAGAATCGACTCGGTATAGCCCTATGCTATAACGGAGATAAGAAAGGGTATTAATCATCTTTCATACATTTGTGGAGTGATCAAGCACAAAGGTTGTTTCTAAACCTTATCTCTTTTCATTGATATATTTTGTGTGCAAATTATACTCCACATACAACCCTTTCTCGTCTAACCAAAATGGCGCCGTTGCCGGGGAGAGCAACGTTTTAGGTTTAAAGTGAAGAACTAAACGAATCTTCTTCTCTGTTGCAGGTTACAGGTTGAAGAAAACAGGAACTTTGCATTGCAGTGACATATAAGTGGACCTGGGCCTCTGCTCTTGAAAGCAGAGAACCAGGATCCTCCAAATTGCCGCAAAATCCTGGCTTTTGCCGCAAATTTGCGGCAATAAGGAGTGCACTACTGATCATTTTTCAGCAAGGTCTCTGATTCTGCAAATACTTCTGCTGCATTACTTAATTTCCTGTATTATTCACCCTATACCTGCTTATAAAAGTCACATAAAAATTGGTTGTAATCGTTAAAAGTTGATTAGACATTTGCATTTCTAGGCACGTGTCTTTTCAATTCATTTACTTTTACTGTTGAAGAGTGCTGGATGCAAGGTACGTAAGTATTGCATGTAGACTAGGAATCATCTCTTGCTTGATTTTCATGCTTTGAGTGTATCCTAGTTATATTTCTTGTACACTTGCACATTCAATTTTAAGGGCATACCCGTAAATAATAAGGTGGGGATTTTATCACCCTTTCCTTAGCCCGCAAATCATTTTCCGCAAGCACTCACATAACCCAAGCCTAATTTAATAAAAAGTAGACGTTGGCCCTAGTGACATCTCGGACTCATTTAGGAGATTATCCTAAGGGGAAAAGTGTTGGAAATTGACTCTTGCAAAATCAGTGTCTAGGAAAGGGATTGGGGCCGAAAGCCCGAAGGTTGGTGGTTACTTAATTAAGGAACGTCTTTGACGGAAAAACCTCCCAACAACCTTGACCTTTCCTGGCTGATTAGCTTGTGGTCAACGTTACACTAAACCTCCCGTGGACAGTCTAATCAGTTAGGAGTCGTCTAGTCATAAGTCTACCCTAACTTAGGTTAGAATTTTTTTTTCTTGATTGTTTATTTTTTGTTTCTTTTTGTTTATGATTTTTTTGTGATATGGCATTCAACATTCTTTCATCCTAATAATAATCCATATTTCACACAGACTCCATTCTATTCGGATAATTTCAACCCGGTGTTTTACAATATGCACCAACCAAATACACCAGGTTAACCTTATCCGAATCATTCCAACCCATACCCACAATCTAATAACTATAATTTCCATAATGATTTCAACTCGTCACAGAGTCATTGGGATTCACGTACCCCGAGTCAAATTTTCAAACTCCTTGTCCACCATATTCACCTTGTCCACATATTTCATTTCCCGATTCCGCTTCATATACTCCTTTTTTCTGAACCACAATTGAAGAAAAATCTGAGTTACTAAGGAGTTTAGAAGCCAATCTTCAGAGGGCCGAGCAAAAACTGCAAACATTGGCCTCTCCAATCCATAGTATTTTCAAGAGTCTTACTCAGTTCCACCTCTTCATAATGAACAACCTTTGTCATGAAAACAAGTAAAGAACTCTTGTGTGAGTCCAATCTTCAATCTCCACACATGTGTGACTCACATTATTCACAAACTTTCCAAAGTCAAGAGTCTATACTCCCATTCTAGAGCAGCCTTTGTAGAAATATCACGTTTAGAAAAGAGTATAAGCATCTTGCAAGAGTCTTTGTTACAATATAAAAAAACACGTGCCGAGTCTTTCAATAAGGTGATGAACAATTGAGTCATTGGTTAACATCTATAGGAATGAGGAAACTCTATCTTATCAACCTTGACCAATTCAACTATGCCACCTCTAGTGATATGACCCAAGACTCCTATCATTTTGGAAATCATGATTCAATTTCAGCACAACCACCTGAACTTGTCCAAATTCAGATCCCATTGACATTTTGGCAAGTTTTCCTTTTCCTGAAATTGAACTTGAACATGAATATGATCCTGAACTTTCACTTGATGATTCAATTCTACTTCCTGATCCAATAATGACTCCCGAATCTTTATCTGATTTCACTCCATTTCCAAAGTCAGTATTGGATCCAGTGCCTATCCATAATGAATTGAATCACCAAATTTTATGATGATCATATTGAACTTGACCAATTTCATACTTTTGAAAGTCCTATTGATAATTGGCAAGTTCCATTTTTGTGGAATTGACTACACGAGGAATGTGATCTTGAACCCCAACTTAGTGATCAATTCTTTTTCCTGATTCAATATTGACTCCGTACTTTACCTGACTTCAATCTTTTCCGGAGTCGACATTGGATCCTGTCCCAATTCATAATGAAGTTGAATCACCCATCTTTGAGGATCATATTGAACTTGACCAATTCTACACTTCTGAAGATACTATTGACAAATTGGCAAGTTCTCCATTCTTTGGTATTGAACTACATGCGAAATGTGACCTAGATTCTCACAATCTCTTTACTTCTGAAACTGATTGTACAATTCTGACGGAAGATGTTGACCTTATTTTGAAGAATTGTATGGCGATGAGCTAGAATTCTTTAATATTGGAAGTAAAGAGATAACACCCATATTAGGTCACATTCCATTGTTGGACAATACATGTGGACTGAGTGTTCACTTCTTGACTTGGACCCAATTCTTGAACTCATTTCGACTCCTGAACCTTTACTCGACTTAAGTCACCTTCCTGAGTCGGTATTAGTTCCTGTCCTTCTGAGTCCAAGTCAACTGTTCTATCATTCATACACCATTCTGGGATAAGGTGGTTAATAAATTGACTCCGAAATTAATTATGGAAAATGGAAATTAGATGGGGTCAAGTACTTAATAAAGATCCTTCATGGATTTATTTCTTGTGGGTTATATTCACGATATTTCTGGTGGGTTCCTCAAACCCAAAGCAAAGTTGATTGGGCCATGTTTCGTGGACCAATCAGACCACCACTGGAACCACCACCTTAAGGTAATTTTTTCCTTCCCTCTTCATTTTGTTTCATGCATATATATATCATGATGCATTGAGGACAATGCATGAAATAAGTGTGGGGGAGGGTTTACTAACATAGAGTTTTTAGATCTTCTTTCTTTTACACTTCTTTAGAAAAAAAAATAAAAAAAATTTTTTTGAAATAAGAGACAAAGTTTTGATCTATTTTTAAGAAAATTAAGATGTATCTTAGAAATTAAGAAATCCTTAATTATGACATCTTAAACCTAGTTGAATAATAGATTTTGTTTGAAATTATAGGCTAAATAAGTAAAATTGGTGAGATATTTTTATCTTGAATTTTTACCTTAGATAAATATGCACTTTACACTTACACAATTTTTGGGATGGAGACAAAGACCAAAAATGCATAAAAATAAAAAAAGAAAAAGAAAAAAATATATATAAATAAAACATCACCTATTAAGCTGGATAAATGTGCCTCAAGAAGCATGATTATTCACGCCTAACGGTGGTAAAGGAAATAAATAATCCCCTTTAGTTTTGTGGCCTTTTTACTCGAGACCTTAAACCCGAGGGATGTTTCTCATCTGGTGCCCTAAGACCGTCTGGTTTGGGAGTCATCGGTTAAAGGCTCGCTACAAGGGTAAACTAGAAAGCCTAAATTAAGGGAAGAAAAAAGCATAAAAAAGTATATATAGATAAATAAATGGCTTGATGGTTGGAGTTGAAATCCAGAAATTTTCACTGTCACGGTGTGCATACTATCTAGGTTTTATGAAGGATAAAATATTCAATCTAATTTTGAATTCTTACCTTAATTGAAGACAAGATCTTGCATAGAGACTAAGTTTAAGAAAGAATAATTATAGGTGGACTATGACCTAAGATCACTTATATTTTTGCAAAAATAGTTCGTAAACTTGTTTCCTCTTTCAAAATGCGTTTTCAAAACACTAACATTTGTCTTCTTTCTTTATGGATTTTGTGGGTGCAATCCGCTGAAAACCCTCAGAAGACAACACTCCTCCTCTAGGGTAACCTAGAGGTTTAACGGCTTGTTGCACACGCTCAGTGCAATCGCGTCACCTGCGAAAGTGGTGTAATAAATTTGTAGTATAGTTTTTCTTTTCTTTTTCTTTGTTTGCTCGGGACGAGCAAAAAGAATAAGTGTGGGGTGTGATTGATACACAATATGCATATTTACCACATAATCCCCATGCATATTGCAAATAAATATATGATTTTTACTCATCTTCTCTATATTTTTACAGGTTCACAACTGAAATGAGAGAAAGCCCAATAATCACTTTAATTAGCAATAATTAAAGAGATTAATTTCAAGCCCAAGATAAAGCCCAAGTTTAAACCAGGATCCAGAGAATTCTACGTAACAACTCAAGATTCTAGAAGGCCACGTGGATACAACCTCGCAACCAACTCACAACAGAAAGCTGTTGCCCAACAGATTCAGTTGAACCGCAATTTATGGGATTTTCCCGCCAAATTGCGGCAGTTGGGAGTCTGTTGGATCCCGGATTTTGCGCCAACAACCTGGATCTCGAAGCTTCTCTCTGAGCCCTATAAATACTGCACCTGGACCTGCGAGCAAAGACTGAACAGAGAAGAGAGGAGAAATTAGGAGAAAGTCTTGTATTTTGTTTTAGTATTCTCTAGGTTTTAGTCTCCCTCTTCTTCCTCCCTAGAAATTCTGCAAAAGAGAGTTGTAAGAGAGAGAGAAAGCTTGTGTACACCAAGGAGTGACATTGTGAAGCAAGGATTGATCCATTCTCTTCTTCTCTACTTGAGCATTTTCTAGTAACTCTTGCTTTCTTTACTTCTAGTTTTACTTTACTTGCAATTTTATTCATGCTTTGCTTTTCTTTTGTAATGGCTAGTAGCTAATTCTTTCTTCTCATGGCTAGCTAACAACTTACCTGCTAAACTACTAACTCATGGGTGATTGCTATCTTAATCTTGCAAAGTGTATGATCTTCTCTTCTCCGATGGTTACTTTCATGCTTGGCAAGTATCTTGTTGTAATTTCCATATGATTCATGTGTGCCTCATTTAGAGCCTTGTCTAGAACAAGTGCCTTGATGGAACATGGAGATGGATCACCAATATGCTATTTGTTGTACAACTTCTTTACTTCATTTAATGAATGTTGTATCTTCTTCCTTAGCATCCCTTGAGTGTAGCTCTTTTGATTCCATTATTGAAAGTCTAATTTGTAGGCCAATGACATCTATGAGGCTACAAGACAAGTCCAAGAATGATCACCCGTCATCCAAGTGGGAAAGTAATTAGACCAACACGCAAGACAAATCTATGCCGATGAATCAACATGAGGCACGCATTCACTATCACGGAGTTTAGTAAGTTTTGGCAAGGTAGTAAGGTTAGCTAGTCATGGCTTTTTCATTCTAAAGTTTTCATTCTTTTAGTTTTAGTTCCAAAGCAAATCTCTTCTTGATTTCTTTTCCGATTATTTCCATCATGAACATATCCACCAATTCTTTCATTTCTTCTTCATTGTTTTATTCTTTATTTTTTTAAGCATAGAAGAATTCTCGTTTTACATCTTCACTACCTATCGTAAAGCTTCCATCGCTAGCTCTCCCTGAGAATCGACTCGGTATAGCCCTATGCTATAACGGAGATAAGAAAGGGTATATTAATCATCTTTCATACATTTGTGGAGTGATCAAGCACAAAGGTTGTTTCTAAACCTTATCTCTTTTCATTGAATACATTTTGTATGCAAATTATACTCCACAATACAACACCTTTCTCGTCCAATCAATATACATGTGTTTTAACCAAAACTATTTTAAAGCTTAATGTCAAAATATGGATATTTCATCATATATGTGTAGTGGATCATATCCATACACACTAAGCTTTAAAAATGTTTAAAATATCTTGTTTTTGTATTTTGAGAAGTTTTGGAAAAATCAATTTGGAAAAAAAACGGTTTTTGTTTTAAGCCAAATTTTCATAACACAAAAATAGTTTAAAATGTTTGTAATATAGTTTAATTTTTACTCAAAAATCTTATATATCAAAGTATAATACTGAACTTTTTTTGTAAATTTTTAGAGATTTTATGGGATTTTATTGTAGGTAAAATGACAAACTTTTAATCCCTAAAAAAAAATATTATTTTGGCTTCTGTCGCGGTCGACCGATGCACAAAACGTGCACGCTTTGTTTGGCTGGGAGGGCCGGTCGACCGACCCGATCGACCGCCAGAGAGCTCTGCTCTCTGGAAATGGTCCCGGTCGACTGGCAGGGGTGTCTGCTCTCTGTGTCCAGGCTCCAGTCGACCGATAGCTCAACGATCAGAAATCTGACCGTTGGCGGTCGACCGGGCGTTGACCGACAGCAGTGCAGACTGCTGATTTGGAACCCAACGGCTAGTTTTTCTTAGCCTGTAAAATGAGGCTCCCTTGGGCTGTTTTAGACAAGATTTTTTGGAGAGTTTCAAAGTTAGTTTTTCCCATCCATTTCAGAGGTTTTCTCCACTTATTTAAGAGCAAATATTTTCAAATCAAAAGGAAAGGTTTATCAAGAGTGTTTTGTAAAAGTGATTCTTTGAGTTTTCCTCTACCAAATCAATCTAAGTTTTTCTCACACACACTTGAGCTTTCCATTGATATATCTATCCTATAGGAGAGTTATTGTGAGAGTGATTTTAGGTGATCAAAGTGTTGTGATCACCAAAGTTCTCATCTTATTTTGAGGGGCGGACTTGCGGGTTCGCGTGTTTTCGAGTTCTAATGAGAGCTCATTGTAGAGGTGCGGCCTCGGCAAGCTTTGTGTGCTTGCGGTGTGTTGTTCTTGCGAGAACAAGAGAGGAACTAGAGAGTCCAAAGGAGTTCTAGTGTGAACTCGCTTGTAAGTGTTGCAGCACCGAGTGATCCGGTGGGATAGATTTTTAGTAGAAATTCTTCATAGTGTTGAAGGCGGGGACGTAGAGCAAGTGTACTCGAACCTCAAAACAAATCTCTCGTGTTTGAGATTGCTCTCTCTCTATCTCTCACTTGTCTTTATATCTTGTTTATGCTATTGCTCATATCTTTACTTGCTTGATATATTTGTGCATATATTATTATATACTTGGGGATTGTTTGCTCACACTTGTATTCAACCAAGAGGGCCAAAGCGGCACCTCAACTCTTATCTAGAGGAATCTTGAGGAGATAGTCTAGAGCCCTTCACGGGAAATCTCGCTACACTCTTAGGTTATACTTGGTGTGTTGTGCTTAAGAATTTGTAGTTTGCATAAATAGTTTTAATTTCACATTAATTCTTCATTAGATTAGTTAGTCACCTATTCACCCCCCTCTAGGTGATTTTAAATACAAGTTAAAATGCATGAATCATCAAAATTAGGCTATACTGGCACATCTAATGGGTACAAATGAGCAATTAAGCACAAACATATAAAAATTAAATATGGCTCATAAGTTGTACAAGTATCTACACAAGTTTTAATGAAAATTATATTTGAAACATGTAATCAAAACATGAAGCATAAAAATCATAAACAAAATCAATATGATCATTATGTAAATGCACATGTCTTAGAGTTATGATATACATAATAGCTAAACTAAAGTGAGAACACAAAAATAATAATCCATATAAACATGGGTGTATCTCAAAAGACTACATATGTATATCAATAGTCTAATCATGGCATTTAACATGATAATCATGAAAAATTAAAACATGCTAAAAATCAACCATAGGAAAGCATGTAAACTAATAAGGAGTTAGAGATAGTTACCAAAATCATTAAGGTACATCTCTAGATCTCCAATCTATTGTGGTCCTCCCACCAAACTTCCTTGAAAGTGATGCACCCAAAATTGTCTCCTTTTAACACGGAATGCATCCCCATTAAGGCACCAATACTATCACGTCAAGTGAGAGCCCCAACTACATCAAATAAAATAGGAGTGGATTTTGGTACCCATGCTCTATTGGGTCCATGGGGGTTAGCACCTTTCCTAACCCAAACAAACTTATTTGCAAAATTTGAAGTATTTAGTCTATCATAAATAAATTTTGCAAGGTGGCCCTTACGTCCACAATGTGTACATGTGTATATATGAGCATACCTAGTGTCATGTGTATGAACGTGAGAAGTATGTGTATGCCATGGTTTGTGTGCATGCATAGGAGGAGCATGTTTTTTATAGAACATAGATTCCAACCGTATGTGATTCATGGCACATTGGCTTAAAGTAGAGCCCAAACAATCAACATTCTTCTTTAACATATTTATATCATTTTGATGCTTAAAGATAAAGTAGAGCATGCAATTGAAGCACTAGATGGTGAAGCAATATTAGCATGGCAAACATGTGAAGACAAATCATTTTTCAAAAGTTTATTTTCATTAGAAATCAAATCCAATTCTTTTGAAATAGAAATAATTTTGTTTTTCAAAGAATCATTTTCTTTTAAAACAAAACAAGTTTTGTAGATAGAACTTCATTTTCTTCAAAACTTCATGATAATTATTTTTACCTTTCAAAATTTCATTTTCTTTTAAGGCAAGGTTAAGTTGCGATTTCAATGAGTCTCTTTCATTTGAAATCTCATCCCTCTCTTGTAAAATCAAGTCAAGTTTAGAAGACAAATTTTTATTTTCTTCTTTTAATTTAAAGCTTTTCTTTTTCAAGAGTTGGTATTTTTCTAGCAAGTTTTCACAAATAATGGAAAGCTTTTCATTTAATGCATAGGCGTCCATACTATCATAATCATCATTATAAGAAGAACTAGCACAATCATCTAGATGAGTGTCTGAGTTTACCTCAAGGGAGTCATTCCCTTGGACCATGTAGCAAGGTTGGTCGGACTCATCTCCACTAGATGCCTCCTCCACATATTTTGGCGTTTGAAACTTTGGAGAGGTCTAAGTATTCCACACTGTAAAAATAGAATCACAATGAGAAACAGTCATAAGATAATCTTTACTTAGAGTGCTCCTAATTGCCTCAAGGGCTTGTGCATTGGCCTCTATATGTTTGCTATTATCAAGATAAGATTTCTTGTAGCGGCAAGATAAACTTGTATTCCTAAGGTCTTGAGGTACATACTCATCTTAAGCTTCCATATATCGATGTTAGAAACATCAAACATAGGAGGGGTCGTGAAATCTATGAGTGTATGTAAATAAATAAGTGTGCAAATGTAAATGCTAGATTAGCTAGCCAAGATCTCACTCCTATGTGGTTAAACCTAATATCAGGAGTGTAGACTCTGATACCAATTGAAAGTACATCTAGAGGGGGGTGAATAGGTGTATGGCTAATGTAATGACAAATGATGCGGAATTAAAAACTAATTGCAACACACTTACTGTAACCAAAGAGTATAGCCGAATTCCCGGTGAAAGGCTCTGAACTATCTTCTCTAAATTCCTCTAAATATGAGTTGAGGTGCTATGTAAAGCTCTCTTGGTTCAACACAAGTGAGGTACACAAACAATACCAAGCAAATATGATATGAGCAATATGAATCAATGCAAGGTAAATAAGAGAGAGATAAGAGAGTGGATCAATCACAAACATAAAGATATGTTTTGAGATTCGAGCCACTGCTCTGCGTCCTCGCCACTGCTCTACGTCCCCGCCTTCACACAGAAGGATTTTCATTATATCGTCCACACAGGACTTCCCACACAGGGAGCCTCCACTGAGGATTTGGGTAATACAAACTAGGAGTACACAACTCCTCTCTCCAACAAACAACAACCTCTACACAAAAGGCAAGGCACAACAACAATCACCTCTACACTTAGAGGGATGGGCACTTAGCCAAATCAAGTTCAACCTCTCAATAGAGGGATAAGGCTCAAAGCCAAATAACAACCTCAATCACCTCTACGCTTAGAGGGATACCAACACAACCTCCACAATCCCCTCTACACAAGAGGGAACTCAAATAAAAGAAGGTTTACAACTCTTGTGGTCTCACTAAATCACAAACCAATTTTTCTCACAAAAAAAGATTCTATTGCTAGGATAGATGTGATAACTCAAGTTGAGAAAATAAAGTGTTTGGAAAACAAACCACAAAGAAAAACACTTGGGAAAAACTCTTAAAATGTAATAGAAATGAAGATCAAAACACTTTCCCAAAGACTTTCCTTTTTCTTTGAATTTCCAACACTTTAAAAACAAATAAAGATAAAATCTTTTTAACCCAAAAACTCTTTTATACTTGTTGATAAAACACTTAAGAAGATGGAAAATTTTGCTTTTAAAATTCTTGGTGAAATCAGCCAAGGAGGAGGCTATTTACAACCCTCCAAAAATCTGCCCGTTGGCAGCCAGGAAAGGGCAGAAATGCCCTTCTGGTCGACTGCCCGGTCGACCGGCCAACGGTTATTTTTATGATAGTTGTCTTCGGTCGACCGCCCGGTCGACCGGGCCAAAGCCAACGGTCGACCAGCCCCCACCTGAGAGCGGGGTGATTTTAGTCGATCGACCGTGCGGTCGACCGGCCGAATGGCTGGCCTTTGTGCATGTCCCATGCACATTGCTCGACTATGCCGATCAAGGTCGACCGTCCGGTCGACCACCAGTGCAGTCAGGCTGGGTTTTATAAGGATTAAAAACTCATCTTTTTACCTTCAATTAAATCCTATAAAATCACATAAATTTCACAAAAATAAGTTCTTATAAGATCTTTGAAATACAAATATGTGTGACTAAAGTTCAACACATATTACATACTATTTGAACTATTTTTGTGATAATGAAATTTGCCTTTAAACCAAAATCGGTATTTTCTAAACTTGGATTTTTGAAATGGAAAGCCATTTTCTCCAAAACTGATATGGATAACAAACATGATATTAAAACAACTTTGAAGCATATTATATATGGATAGAATTCAATTTATATATAAAGATATCTATCTACGTTTTTGACATGAAATTTAAAATCCGGTTAAACTGAAAACCAAATCAAATTAACTTTAAACTTGTGTGTGTATGTGAACTTGAGCATATCAATACTATCTAATCTTTACAATAGATCTAAACACAAACTAAACTGAACAAACCGATGTCTTCTTATCTCCAAGCCGACTCGATCCAAACGCTATCCAACGAGCTTGACTCCAACCGAGTGCTAGATGCGATCTTGGCGCGCGAGCTCTTGAATCAATATGTGTAAACTCTAAAACATCTTTGTTGAAGCCAAACACCTACTAAAATCTTGATTAAATATCTGAAAATAAATATCACAAGATTATTACTAAACTATAACTATATGAGTTAATCATCATCAAAACTAAAGTGATGGGCCTCTATGCCAACACCATCCACTATATTAGTGGGGTAATGCCCACTTTAAATTGGTGGTTACACCCCCTATTTTCTCCCCATTTAAGGAAGATAATCAAGGGATATTAACTCCCTAAGCCAGCAGATATTCACAGCTTGGTAGGCTATCGCGCCAGCAGCCGAACCAGCCTCACCAAATGCTAATTTAACCTTGCCAATTGGCAAGTTAGCCTCGTGAAAGGCTATATAACCTTGCCTAATCGGTATAACGGCTGTTAGCTGATTTTTAGGTGTCCATTACCCCTCATTGAGCCTAAAAATAGCCCACTAGTAGATTAGGTTTAGGGGCTTGTCAAGTCCAAGGCTGCATTTTTTGATTGGCTGGCTATTGAAAGCAAAGATTGCTAGAGATCTTACTCAGCTTTCAGTTTTTTTAGAGATTCATTTTTATCATCCTTCAAGGATCAACTTCAAGGTACTAATACCCTAAATCTTCAATTCTTAAAGAATTTTTAGAACCAGGAGAGAAGAAAATTCCCAAGCAGTAGAGTTCGAGACTCGATCGCTCGCATCGTCAATGGCACAAAGTGGTCATGCGTTGACCAGACTTCTACCGATACACTTTCCCAGGATCTTAGAAGAGGGTTATTGTAATTTTTCTTCAAAATTTTGTAAAGTTTTCTCTAATTTCAACAAGAAAACATTGTCGCAATGTGACGATCAGACCCTCGGGTCTACAGCAAAAACATTAATCATCCAATTTGACCAAGATAAGTTTAAGCATCTTCTCTCCAAAGGCAGCTCGAGCCTCATCAACGTGCGCAAGCATAGGAGGTTCTCCCTGGCTAGAACCCCTCTGGTCAAGGCTTGAAAGCCAAGGTAGTCTCTGTGAAGATTAGTATGGCTCCATGCGAGCCTACTTTAGCCTTATGTGGGGCTCAGCAAGCTTCAAGTGAAGCTAAGGTTCTATGCGGACTCACTAAAGTCTCCTCCAGCGAGACTAATTTAGCTCTGCCTGAGCTCGCAATAGCCCCTATTGAGGCTAACTTGGCCTTGCGTCAAGTTAGAGATGGATCACTTCACTTAGCTTTTGGCAAAGCTACTCCTACAAACTCTAGCCGCAAGGCTGAAGTGTCTGGAATAGAACTCAATAGAGCTAAGTCCCAGGCTCATTCATTCAGTGAAGCTAAGGCCAAAGCACCATGCGATGCTAGCACAGCCCAAGCTCGCTTATGCAGTGAAGCTAAGGCTAAAGCGCCATACGGCGCTAACCCAGTCCAGCCACGCATAGAGATAATATAGCTTCGCTAAAAGTGCCATCAGGGCGCTACACTACTAGCTTCGCTCCAGCAGCGGCCAATATAGCTTCACTGAAAGCGCCAGCACGGTGCTACACTACTAGCTTCGCTCCAGCAACAAAGCTAAAGCACCATGTGCTAACTTAGCTTTGCCATGCAAAGCTAAATCAAGAAAAGAGCCTTTAAGGCTAAGCTCAGGGATTCCCAACCCAAGAGGCTTCCATTCAGTCTCCCCGAGTCTCCGTGTTGGATCGGTTGGGTCCAGTAAACACAGACTTCAGGGGGTATCTGAGCAACAAGCAAAAACTCCGCTCGAAAGAGCCCGTTCATATCTCGTTGTCCCGGTGCGGACAAGTGGGTGTCAACCTCTCAGAGTTCACTCTGTCCATTCTTGTTTGGGTCATTCCCTACAGCGTCTCCTCCAAACCAACAATCGATGTTCGATCGGTTATCAGTCTAAACTTTCAAAAAACCCAAGTCTTGAAAGAAAAAGACAACAACGGTGCCTCGCCTTGTAGCTGCCTCTGTTAATATGTAGGCAGTGGAAAAGATTTGATATGTTCTCAAAGGCGGAGATAGGAAGTTCGTACTCTCTTATTCAGTTCTCCATATTCTGACTATAGCCCCGGCTTAGGTCAGATCTTGTTTGAACAAGAGCGTGTTTTCAATCCACTCAATTTAGGGTAGCAATACCCTTCAACTACGAAGAGCCTTCCTCTTCAACATGAGTGACATCATCAGAACCATTGAGAATCCTCTTCTAATGGTCTGATGATGAAGGAGAAGCAAGTGGTTCTGCTTCCTCTGCTACCGTCAGCTCTATCCAGATAGGGCTCATATCGGCCAACATGGCCGATAATAACAATAATGATACCTCTGTCGCCTCATGGAGGCCCAGAAGCAAACTTCTAAGGCTCAGCAAGAGGCCTTGAACAACATCAAAATACGTTGGTTAAGCTCTTGAACAACCGGAATAGTGATGAAACTGGTAGTCATCATAATGAAGAGAAAAATCATAACAACAATAAACCTCCTAAGACTAAACAGTCGAAGGCAGGCTCTTTGATCGATGCCGAAGCCATCAAAGGCATCCAAGCTCAGATTGCATCCCTAACTCAGAGAGATGAACTGACGAAAGTAGGGACTATTTGTCCTTACCTACTAGAGTGGGATTTTGTTCCATATCCACCAAAGTTCGAGCCGCCAACGCTGTACTCATACGATGGCAAGACCTCGCCAAATCAGCACATCTATTACTTCTGGTCTCAGTCCAGTTATGTAATAGATAATGATGTTATCATGGCTAGACTATTCATTGGTACCCTCAAGGGGGTAGCCTTTGATTAGTTCAGGAGTTTCCCGTAAACTCCATCAAAATATGGCTCGACCTGAAAACTCGGTTCCTCTCCTGATTGTACGAAGATTATACAGAGGTAACCATTGACAAAATCCTTTCTATTATCCAAAAAGGAGGAGAGTCCATAAGGAACTGTTGTAACACCCCGATCCCGCAGGTACGGAGACGTTACTGCGATGTATATACGCAGGTCAAAAATACCCTCAGTATATATGTTAAGCATCAGTACTAGGAATAAATACATTATACATGAATATTTCAGCTTAAATAAGTACAAAAATACATGCAAGTGAACCAGTGATCATGATAGATATAAAAATAGGAATAAAAAAGAAAGTAGAAATAAATAATAAAATACTTATGGGTCAAAAAGATGTGGGATCTCCTAATAATGTTTCGAAAAACATCAATTACTATAAAATCTCTGAGCTCCAACATGAGCATACAAACCCAGGGTCCTCAGAAAGCAACCTAATGAGTGATAATATGAAGGAAGAAATAATAGTATACTATACTAGTAAGTAAAGACACGATAATATATAATATATGATTAAATAATAGTGATACATAATAATCATAGTAACAATCGGCATCAGTGTTACAATTATTGTATCTGAACTATAACATTTTTAATAACTAACATGCATGTTACAATGGTGTTACTTTTACAATGTTATACAATATATGATTAAAATATTATTGATGTCAATCGGGAAGAGTTCTATACGTATATCAACTGTTATATTATTATGCCATTAATATGTTATTATTTATCAACATGAGTAATAAAGTATAGTTTTTAGTTATACAATAATAAAATCAATTTATTTAATTACATGTATCAAGTGTTAGTTATTTCATATTATTGTTTAAACTAATAGTAGTAGTCATGAGTGTACTGGGATAGTGGGTTCATAGAGAATACGTGAAGTAAAGTATACATGCATAGTAACATCATGCTACACTATCATGGGTGTAAAAAAATAGTGTGTATATATAGAATACATGAAGTGTAGAATGTACATATATATAATAACATGATAATAAACATGATAATTATAATGGGCTTGTTTGTTTCGGTACAAAACATCGCAAGTCGTAAGTCGTAAAATGAGAATGAAAAACATGAACTATAGCAGGAAAAATATATTATGTTTTAAGGTGTTTGATTGATAAAGTGAAAGTGTAAATGAAAAAGTATATTGTGTTTTATGGTGTTTGAATGGTAAAGTGAAAGTGTAATGAGAAAGTATATTATATTTTACAGAGCTTAATTGGTAATGTAAAAGTATTAGTGGAAAAGTTGGCCATAAAATTAACTGTAAATCTTATAGATACTATTAAATTAAATCTACTATTGTAAATTAATTGTATTAATAAATTTGAAATAAAATATTAATAATCTTAATATTTTATTTATAACAATAATATTAATAAAATATTAGTTTAATTAGTAAAATATTGCTAAAATATTAACTAAATAAATAATATAAAATTTTAAGAAAATGTAAAGAACATATTAAAATTTTAAGAATACTAATAAAGCATAAATATTAAAAAATCCTAAGAAAAATAATAAAATATAGTTATAATATTAAAATATTATAATATTATATAATATAAAAAAATTATTATAATACTAAATTTTATTATAATATTAATGTAATATTATAAAAATATAAAATTAACAAAGTAAAATATAATTATGATTTTAATAATAAATTATTATTTTAATATTATTATAATGAATTATTATTACAATATTAACATAACAAAATATTAATATAATAATAAAGTATATTATAATATTATAAAGTTATTATTTATATTAAAAAATAAATAATTAAATATATAGTAATTTTATATTAAAGTATAATATTCTTATATTAATAAAATATTAACTTTAAGTAAAATATTAAAAAAATGGTATAAGTATTAATAAAATAATAAATTATTAAATAATAATATTAAATAAAATATTAATTAAAATAGTAAAATATTAAATAATAAAATAATAAAAATAATAAAAACTAAAGATTAAAAATATAAATAATTAAATAATTAATTAATAAATTGAACACTATTAAAAATATTAAATATTTAACAATATTAAATTTATATTGATTATCAAGTAACTGCTTTGAACTGCAAGTGCTACAAGTGAAATTTACATGACCACAAAATTAACTGTAGCAACTGCAAGTGGGAAAATGTGAGTATAAAACTGAGATTTACATAACCACAAAATTAACTGTAGCAACTACAAGTAGGAAAATGAGAGTTACATTTTGCAAGTTAATTTTCAGTGAAACAAACAGCAAAAATTGAAAAAAAAAGTTTTACGACTTACGACTTGCAGTGTTTTGCGACAAAACAAACATGCCCAATGTTTAATACAATATATACAGACAAGGGAGTCAGGCAGGATATCATCATGTAGGTGGTGAATAATATTATACAATAATAACAATCAGTACCAATTGTTATTTTAATCAATCTCTTCCAGTGTTGCATACACTGGCAGTTCATACCAGAGCCCATACTCCAAATGAACCTATCCGAACATGACATACGAGTATCATTATTCGAACGAGAGAGTGACCAAATAACAATGCGTTCCTGACATCATTATTGTTTATATTATTTTATTATGTTAATTGAAAACTCAATAATCAAGGAGCTCTAATCGGGTGGTGTATCCTGTGCATACCCGGGATCACAACCTTACCAAGTTTCTGGCTGCTGAGACTAGGACCAACCGCTAGGGTGTAACAAGTAATAAGAAATAAGAACAAGCGGTAGCCAGTACTACTCCATCCCTGCAGTGGGATGTATATGGATCCAAGAACATCCATCTAATAAGACCTAGTCAATCGTTAAGTCTCCCCTAACCCCATGTTATATTTATCATAAATGAATTATACAATGAATCAGGAACAATAACAGTGCATGTAACATGCGACAGGATAATAGGACATGAGCAATCCTTGTATCACTGAACAGGATAACAGAAAAAGGAAATGATGAACTCTAGAGGTAGCCCCGTGGATACTAGAGGTGGCTTCCACGTGGCACTTAGTTCCACACATGAATATCAATAGGCAGTATGTCTAGGTAATAAGAGTTTCATATTAATACAGTGATAAGAAATGATTATATATTGTATTTAGAAAATATGCATGTAACAGTTATACAAGAATATCCAAATAACTATAATCCATGTAACAAGAATACATGAACAATCAGATTATGTATACATGTGAATCCATATAGCAGGAAGGTCATATCAGTATTAACGATACAGGAAACAAGCATGTCATATACTCAAGTGTGCTTGCGTACCAGTGATATAATAACATAAAACTATAGTGTCCAGTGTAACAGAGTATCTGTGTAATGGTGACAATAAGTACATGAAATAATAGTGTAGGGTATTCGTGTAACAGTGTTACAAGTACATGAAATAATAGTATCTTGTATAAGAGCATATCCTGTAATGGTGATACAAGTGCATGAGTTAATAGTGTCCACAATCATATCATATACATAAAAACATGCATACATCCATGATAATCTAACAGAAAGTAACAGTGTCTAGTGTATCAGTGATTATTCAGGTAATGATGACAGTGTCAGGGTGAGAGATGTAACGTAAATATATATCAACATATATAGATATATCAAAATTTGTTATACCATATTTATTTTATTACTGTGATCAATATGATACAGAAATTAAAGAAAATAATTTATTTTCAAACTCTTCACAACTACTTTAATAGTTATTACTTTAGTTATTATTCTAGAAGTCCTTTTATCCATTATTTGATAATCAGTCAACATTATAACTAATCCATCTACATGTTTATCTTAAATCCAAAGTCACCATAAAATATTATTGAATAATAACACATCGTTATTTACAGTGGTTTACTCTTTACTTGGTTTATGGAACAATACTTATGGTTTCTGGAATAAATCAATAATTAATGTATTTAACATGATGAAATATAATTTATACAAGAAAAACACTAACATAACTATTATAGGGATATAGCTCATCTTTCTACAATCGTAACAGTTCGAAATCGTCCAAATCAGACCCCGGATGCTCAAGATATCATCCGAATACTAAAATTATAGCAAATAAGTTAAATATGTAATAATAAGATCTAAATTATAAATATTCTAATTTACTAGGGGTTTTATGAAAGTTTACCTTTATACTGGGTCGGGTTTGGTTGCTATTGGGTAGGGTTTTAGATCCAATAACTCAGACCCAAATAGCATAATAGAATAAGGGTTATTTGGTTAGCGGGTTTAGGTTAATGGGTTTTACCCATATGAGAAATAGAGGAGAGAGATTGTTCTCTGTAAAAACAGAGAGAAGAAGAGAAAGAAAGAGAAGAAAAGAAGAAAAAAGGAAGAAGAAAACGAAGAAGAGAGAAGGGACGGTGGCCTTGCACCAAGCAGTTTGCGCCGGCGGCCAGAGCATGGCCAGCAGTGGCCAGGCCAAGGGAGGAATGAGGAGGGTGTGGTGAGTGGATTTGGTGATGGTGGTGTTGTAGGTGTTTGGTGGTGGTAATGAGGGTGTAGGTGGTGGTGATTGGGGTTGTGGTTGGTGAAAGTGGTGATGAGATGCTGAAGAAGAAATTGAAGAAGATGGTGATGGTGGTGGTAGAGAAATTGGAGAGAAGGAAGGAGATAGAGGGAGGATAGGAGTGGGGTTAGGGTGTAACGCCGAAGAGAAGGCTGGTGGCTAGTGGCGGGGTGTTGTCGGGTGTTAAAAGAGAGACGGAGGAGTGAAATTGGGAGAGATAAGAGTGTTGAGAGAATTAGAGAGTGGGGGAGTGAAGCTAAGAAAGAATAAGAAAGAGAGGAATTTAAGAGAGATAGAGAGGGATTAAAGAAGGGGTTAGGGAAGTCGGTTGAGAAAGGCGGTGGCTTGCAAGGGAAGGAATAAAGAAAGTTGGAGAAGAAGAAAATAAAAAAATTAATTAATATTATTTAATTGTATAAAAATTTTGACTAGCTCAGAACGATTCTCAAAAATATTATAAATAGAAAATATTATACTAAAGAACAATGTGAAATCAGATTTTAAAAATTCAGTTCGTGCACGCAGCCAGGCTGGGGAGGCCGGTCGACCGCCAGAGAGCTCTGCTCTCTAAAAAAGCCTCCGGTCGACCAGGCAGAGAGTCTGCTCTCTGTTTCCAGCTCGGTCGACCGGGCAGTCGACCGGCTAGAGAGCAGTTGCTTTCTGGATCTAGCACGGTCGACCTGAGGGCTCAACGATCAAAAATTTAACCGTTGGCCGGTCGACCGGCCGGTCGACTGGAAGGGCAAAAATGCCCTTTCAACGGGCAGATTACAAATGGGGTTATAAATACCCCCATTTGAGTTATTTTTTTAACAAAATTTTCAATAGCAAAATTTCTCCCATTTACAAGTGTTTTAATACAAGTTTTCAAAAGCGTTTTTAAATCAAAAGATTCATCTTTATTTGTTTTCAAGGGTCGGAAAAATCAAAGAAAAATAGAGATTTAGGATATTTGTTTTGTTCTTCATTCTACATCTATTCTAGTTGTTTTCTCAAGTATTTTTCTTTGTTATTTGATTTTCAAACACCTTGATTTCTCACACTTGAGCTTATCTTCTATCCTATCTATTAGGATCTTTGTTTTGTGGGAAAAGAAGTTGTTTGTGGTCTTTGTGTTGGCCCGGAGGCCTTCCACTCTAGTTTTGATGATAATTAACTCATGTAGTTATGTTTACTAAAAATCTTGTGATTTTAGTTTCAGATCATGTGACAAGATATTAGTTGGTGATTGCTTCAACAAGATGAGTTTTGAAGCCTTCACATGGTGATTCCAGTGCTCGAGCATCAAGATCATACCTTTGCACTCGGTGGATCACGGTTTGGGATCGAGTCGACTTGAAGATGGAAGATCGTCAAGAAGAATTAGGTATCCTAGTTTAGTTTAGTGTGTTTAGATCCATGTGTAAAGATAAGAATAGTTGATATGCTCAAGTGCACAACACACACGTTTTATGTTTGGATATTGGTTTTTCGTTTTTGGCTTAACCAATATTTGTTTGCATGAATAATTAATCAAAACAAGTTTACTTTGTTTTTATGTATATTAGATGTGCTCTATAAGCATACATGCTTACATGACTTATACAAACTTAGTTTGACATAACTATTCATGTAGTTTTATGTTTTGGTATTTTTAACAAAATATATTTTTGGAATTAAAGACAAAAACTATGATATATATATATGTTTCATGTATATTGGACTTATGTCCATATGCAACATGCTTCAATGTGTTTAAATATCATGTTTTTGTATTTCTATGAGTTTTAGGAAAAATCAGATTTCCTATTGAAAAATTCAAGTTTGATAAAATACATGTTTTGGTTTTTGATAAAAATGATAAAACAAAAAAATGGTTTCATATGCTTGATATTTGAGTTGAAATCTTTATCACATATTTATATATCAATGCAAAATCATAAAATTATTTTTGTGTAATTTTAGAAGATTTACAAGATTTTTAGAAATATTTTTAACTGTTTTTCTGACCCAGAACTGTGCTGACAGGCCAGGTCGGTTGACCACACGGTCGATCGAGCCAGGATTCGGTCGACCGCGCGGTCGACCGACGTGCACAGACCTGTGCACGCCTGCTGGCATAGTGGGACGGTCGACCGGGCGGTCGACCGGACCAGAGAGCTCTGCTCTCTGTATCTGGGCGGTCGACCGGCGCGGTCGACCGGTTTGCCCAACGGTCATATTTATGACCATTGGCGGTCGACTGCAAGCCTGTCAGGCTGACAGATCAGCCTAACGGCTAGTTTTCTGTTTAGCCTATTTATACCCCATTTCTTTGGGATTATAACTAAGATTTTAAGAGATAAAATTTCTCTCCTTTCTTGGTGTTTAAAATAAGTTTTCAAAAGGTTTTAGAGCTTCAAAAGATTAATCTTATTTATTTTAGAGTTTTTGGAAAAATCAAAGAAAATAGAAAATTTGGGAGATTTGTATTGTTCTTCATTTCTATCTTTTGCAAAGAGTTTTCCCAAGTATTTTTCTTTGAGTTTTTGTTTTCCAAACTCTAAGTTTTTCAAACTTGAGCTATATCTCCTATCCTATCTATTTAGGATCTTTTTTTTGTGAAAAAGAGAAGTGTTTGAGGTTGATTAAGCCTCCAAGTTGTAAACCCTCCTTGTTTTGTTGTATCCCTCTTTGGTAGAGGTTGATCGGAGTGGTATTGTTTGGATCCCTCTTCGGTAGAGGTGATTGTGTTTGTTGTTGGCTACGGGCCTTATCCCTCTTCGGTAGAGGTGGATTGTGGTTGTATTGTCTCGGTGGCATTATAAGGTTGAGAGAGGAGTTGGGTACTCCTTAGTGGATTGGAAATCCTTCTCGGGGAAGGCGGGGACGTAGAGCTAGGGGCTCGAACCTCGAAACATATCATTGTGTTTGCGTTTGATCCATTGCCTCTAAACTCTCTTGTGTTGTGCATCATTCATATCATTCATATCTATTTGCTTGTGTTGTGCCTTGCATCTTTCATATTGTTCATCTTTATATGCTTGGCTTGCTTGTGTGTGCCTCACTTATACTTAACCACAAGAGCTTCATATAGCACCTCAACCCTTATCTAGGGGAATCAAGAGGAGTTAGTTCAGAGCCCTTCACGGGAAATTCGGCTACACTTGTTGGTTGTATTAAGTGTATTGCAAATTTGTTTTAGCTTCCGCATTTAGTTTCTAAATTAGCATTATCACCTATTCACCCCCCTAGGTGATTTCAATTGGTATCAGAGCTTACGCTCCTGATACTTAGGCTTAACGTCCTAGGAGTAAGATCCTTGTTTGCTAATCTATCATTTGCATTTTCGTATATTTGTTTGCACACATATAGTTTACATCCATGGACTTCATGACCCTACCTATGTTTGACTCTTCCAACATTGTTGTTTGGAAGACTAGGATGTCCATTTACCTACAAACACTAGGATATAAGGTTCACCTTGTCATTATCAAGGAATCCTACCTTAGTGATAGCAAGCATATAGAGGCCAATGCACTAGCCCTTGAGGCTATTAGAAGCACACTTTCACAAGAATATCTTATGCTTGTTTCTAATCTTGATTCCGCTTTTGCAGTGTGGAACAAGCTGACAACCACCATCACCTCCAAGTTTCAATTGTCAATCCAACAAGAAGAGGAATCTAGTGGAGAATCTGAGTCACAATGCTTAATGATCTAAGAGAATGACTCCCTTGAGGTACAATCGGAAACTCAACTAGATAGTTTTGATTCTAATTCTTCATGTGATGAATTTGTTGATGCCCATGCTTTGAATGAAGAACTTTCTATTGTTTGTGAAAAATTGATAGAAAAATATAAGATTTTGAAAAAGAAAAGTCTAGGCCTTAACAATGAAAATAAAAATTGATTTCTAGACTTGACATTGTTTTGCAAGAGAAAGAGGAGATTTCTAATGAAAGAGATTCATTGAAATCTCAACTTGAACTTGCTTTAAAAAAAAAATAAAATTTTAAAATCTAAAAATGATTGTGAAACACTTTTGAGGAAAAATGAAAATTTGTCTTCAAAAATTGAATTTGTTTTAAAAGAAAATGATTCTTTGAAAAGAGAAATTGATTTTATTTCAAAAGAATTAGAAATTTGTTTAAATAAAAATAAATCTTTGAAAAATGATATTATTTCTCATGTTTGCCATGTTTCACCTAGATCACCTATTGCATGCCACACTTCTTCTTTATTGAAAAAGATATATCCATGCTTAAGAAGAGTGTTGATTTTTTGAGCTCCATTTGAGCCAATGTGTAGTGGGTCATACACGTTTGGAATCTTTGTTTCGAAAGAAACAAGTTCCATCTATTTTGCATGCACACCCTCCACGGCATACACATGCTCCTCACAGACACCATCACACTTTGTATGCTCATGTGTACACTTGTACACATTGTGGACGTAAGGGCCACCTTGCTAAATTTTGTTTTGATCGTTTAAATGATTGTAATTTAGCAAATAAATTTGTTTGGGTTAGAGAAGGTACTAACCCCCATGGACCCAATAAGATATGGGTACCAAAGACCACCCCTCTTGTTTATGATGTAGGTGTGGGCTTTCACATGACGTGAGAGTAGAGGTACCTTGGAGTGGATGCGTTTCAAGCTTCATGGAAATCATTTGGATGCATCACTTTCAAGGGAAGTTTGGTGGAGATGACCACCATGTTTTTGAGAAAAGGAGAGTTGTCTTCTAGGTTTTGGTAACGATTCCTAACTCCTTATTATTGTTTACATGCCTTCCATTTCATTGTTTATAGCATGTTTTATTGTTTAGTGATTATCATGTAAATACCATGTTTATTAGACCATTGACATACATGTATAGTATTTGAGACACCCATGTTTAATATGGACTATTATTTTGTGTTCTCACCATAGTTTAGCTATCATGTACATCATGAATCTAATAACATGTGGATTTACATAATAATCATGTTTTAATATTTATCATGTTGATTTATGATTTGTTTTTATGCTTCATGTGTTGGATATATATTTAGATGTTAGTTTTAATTAAAACTAGGTATATGCTTGTACATATAGTGGGTCACAAATAAATCTATATATGTTTGAACTTGAATGCTTATTTGAACCCATTAGATGTGCTAGTATAGTCTAGTTTTGATGATTCATGCATTTTAAACTTATATTCCTATTTTTGGATTTGTTTTATGAGATTTCATTTCATGTATATGTCTATTTTTGCCATACTTTAAGATATACATATATACCCCTTGAGTCATTTGCCTTTCATGCAAATCTTTATTTATGGACTCAATTGTATTTAGGGATATGTATGTATACTTTTTGTGTTGACAAATCATACATAAACCTTGAAATGACATTTGTTTTAATGAAAACTTAGCTTTTCATTTATGCTTTCATGTGTTTATGCTTAAACTTCATGTATATGTCCATCTTATCCAAACTATTATTATACATATACATCCTTTGAGCCACGTGCTTTCAATTGCATATATCGTTGTGGACTCGTTGTGTTTGGATATATATGTATACTTTAGATTGTATAAGACATACATATACCTTGAAGATTAAATAGTTTTTAATGAGTTTTTATGTTTAAGGAATATTGAGCTTAATTGAATACTTTCATGATTATGATCTTCACATCTTACTTGTCACTCACCTTTCATGTTTACTCATGTTTTGTTTTCATGAGTTATATTTATGCTTCAATAATTATGAGTGTTAGCTATTTTGTGAATTTCATATTTTATGAAAAATAATTTATTTTTATTCCTTGCTTGAAGGATTTCGTACTAGTTAACAAGTTTTTTTTCATTTAACTAGTTCGTATTCTTCTTATGGTAGAGATTTTCAAACATACATTATTTTCAAATCTATTTTTGAAAACCCCTACCTTCCAAAGGGCGGTTGGATGGAGATCATGCTCATGTATGCCTTATAGTGAAAATCATTTAAACTTGAACATGATTGTGAGGCTAGGTTATATGAGGTATAAACTTGATATTATTGTTGTCATTGGATTCTTTCAATTGGTATCAATATTGACATTTTTGTATACTCATATATATTTTTATATATGTATGCTTACATTTCGAAGAGTAACAATTTCGATTGGTATCTATTTTTCATACATATATATATGTTTTTATTTGTGCTTATTATATACATATATCTTAGAGCACAAATTTTGATCATGATAAAGCTTGTTTTATAATGACTATCATGTTTCAATTGATTAGTTTTCAATTGGTATCCTTAAACAAGCTTATGCATGTTTTTAGTTTGTTTTTCATAAAGGGGGAGAAAACTCATATTTTAGTTTTCAATTAGTATTTTGTTCCCTTACTTTATGATAGAAAATAATAATTTCAATTGATATCATATGTTTAAAGTGAACAATTATTTCAATTGGTATCAAGATGTTATTTTCATTTTTTTTAAATTGGTATCAAGAGGCACTTCATTGACATATTTTTAATTGGTATCATGTTTAATGTCACCCCTTATTGACTTTGTTTTTGTTTTAGACAAAAAGGGGAAGAACATTGTTTTTATTATTTTGACCCTTTTGTTGATTCTTTGTTTCGAACAACATGGGAGAAAAATTTATTGTTTTGGTTTTTACCCTTTTGTTGATGGTTGACAAAAAGGGGGAGAATTATTTGGGAGTTTAACATGCATATAAACTCAACATCTTCTCTATATATGCATGATTGGTTTTTTATAAGCATATTTAATGTTTTGCATATATTAAGTTAATTGATATCTAGAGCATGTTTTGTTTTTGAAAATTTTATTGGTATCAAGAGCATTTTATTGTTTATGCATATCTATGCATGTTCAATGTTTCATAATTCATTACATGTTTATGTTTATTTGTTTATGCATGAGTTAAGGGGGAGTTTCTTTGAAGCTTAACTTTAATCCATGCATATATAACTCCATAAGTTTTGTCATCATCAAAAAAGGGGAGATTGTTGGCCCGGAGGCCTTCCACTCTAGTTTTGATGATGATTAACTCATGTAGTTATGTTTACTAATAAACTTGTGATTTTAGTTTCAGATCATGTGACAAGATATTAGTTGGTAATTGCTTCAACAAGATGAGTTTTGAAGCCTTCACATGGTGATTCCAGTGCCCGAGCATCAAGATCATACCTTTGCACTCGGTGGATCACGGTTTGGGATGAGTCGACTTGAAGATGGAAGATCGTCAAGAAGACTTAGGTATCCTAGTTTAGTTTAGTGTGTTTAGATCCATGTGTAAAGATAAGAATAGTTGATATGCTCAAGTGCACAACACACACGTTTTATGTTTGGATATTGATTTTTCGTTTTTGGCTTAACCAATATTTGTTTTCATGAATAGTTGATCAAAACAAGTTTACTTTGTTTTTATGTATATTAGATGTGCTCTATATACATACATGCTTACATGACTTATACAAACTTAGTTTGACATACCTATTCATGTAGTTTTATGTTTTTGTATTTTTAACAAAACATATTTTTGGAATTAAAGACAAAAACTATGATATATATATGTTTCATGTATATTGGACTTATATCCATATGCAACATGCTTCAATGTGTTTAAATATCATGTTTTTGTATTTCTATGAGTTTTAGAAAAAATCAAAGTTCCTTGAAAAATCCAAGTTTGATAAAATACATGTTTTTGGTTTTTGATAAAAATGATAAAACACAAAAATGGTTTCATATGCTTGATATTTGAGTTGAAATCTTTATCACATGTTTATATATCAATGCAAAATGATAAAACTATTTTTTTATATTTTTAGAAGATTTACAAGATTTTTAGAAATATTTTTAACTGTTTTTCTGACCCAGTTTTTGACCTAGAACTGTACTGACAGGCCAGGTCGGTCGACCGCACGGTCGACCGAGCCAGGATCCGGTCGACCGCGCGGTTGACCGACCTGGACAGACCTGTGCACGCCTGCTGGCACAGTGGGACGGTCGATCGGTCAGTCGACCGTACCAGAGAGCTTTGCTCTCTGTATTTGGGCAGTCGACCGGACCAGAGAGCTCTGCTCTCTGTATCTGGGCAGTCGACCGGGCGGTCGAGCGGTTTGCCCAACGGTCATATTTATGACCGTTGGCGGTCGACCGGGCGGTCGACCGTAAGCCTGTCACGCTGACAGATCAGCCTAACGGCTAGTTTTCTGTTTAGCCTATTTATACCCCATTTCTTTCGGATTTTAACTAAAATTTTAAGAGATAAAATTTCTCTCCTTTCTTGGTGTTTAAAACAAGTTTTCAAAAGGTTTTAGAGCTTCAAAAAATCAATCTTATTTGTTTTAGAGTTTTTGGAAAATCAAAGAAAATAGAAAAATTGGCAGATTTGTATTGTTCTTCATTTCTATCTTTTGCAAAGAGTTTTCTCAAGTATTTTTCTTTGAGTTTTTGTTTTCCAAACTCTAAGTTTTTCACACTTGAGCTATATCTCCTATCCTATCTATTTAGGATCTTTTGTTTGTGAAAAAGAGAAGTGTTTGAGGTTGATTAAGCCTACAAGTTGTAAACCCTCCTTGTTTTGTTGTATCCCTCTTTGGTAGAGGTTGATCGGAGTGGTATTGTTTGGATCCCTCTTCGGTAGAGGTGATTGTGTTTTTTGTTGGCTACGGGCCTTATCCCTCTTCAGTAGAGGTGGATTGTGGTTGTATTACCTCAGTGGCATTGTAAGGTTGAGAGAGGAGTTCGGTATTCCTTAATGGATTGGAAATCCTTCTCAGTGAAGGCAGGGACGTAGAGCTAGGGGTTCGAACCTCGAAACATATCATTGTGTTTGTGTTTGATCCATTGCCTCTAAACTCTCTCTTTTATTTGTGTTGTGCATCATTCATATCATTCATATCTATTTGCTTGTTTTGTGCCTTGCATCTTTCATATTGTTCATCTTTATATGCTTGGCTTGCTTGTGTGTGCCTCACTTATACTTAACCACAAGAGCTTCATATAGCACCTCAACCCTTATCTAGGGGAATCAAGAGGAGTTAGTCCAGAGCTCTTCACGAGGAATTCGGCTACACTTGTTGGTTGTATTAAGTGTGTTGCAAATTTGTTTTAGCTTCCGCATTTAGTTTCTAGATTAGCATTATCACCTATTCATCCCCTCTAGGTGATTTCACTTTGTGATCACTATGTTGTATACCTTCCATCTTTGTGATATCCCTCTAGTGAGAGATGATTGAGTTGCTATCCCTCAAGTGTGAGGTGATAGTGGAAGTGGTATTTGGCTTCCTCTAGTGAGAGGTGAAGATTGTGTTGGAATCCCTCAAGTGTGAGGTGATTGTGTTTGAGTGGCTTGTGCCTATCCCTTATTTGTGAGGTTGATCTTTGTTTGGCTTTGTGCCTTGCCTCTAAGTGTAGAGGTTGTATTTATTGGAGAGAGGAGTTGTGTACTCCCAATTGTAATTTCCCCAAATCCTCACTGGAGGTTCCCTGTGTGGGAAGTCATGTGTGGAAGAGTTTGTGAAAATCCTTCTGTGTGAAGGTGGGGACGTAGAGTTGTGTGCTCAAATCTCGAAACATATCTTGGTGTTTGCGTTTGATCCACTTTCTCTAACTCTCTCTTATATTTTGCATTGATTCATATTGTCATATCATATACATGCTTGTGTTTGTTTATGTGTGCCATACTTGTGTTTAACCAAGAGAGCTTTACATAGCACCTCAACTCTTATTTAGAGGAATCAAGAGGAGTTAGTCCAGAGCCCTTCACCGGGAATTCGGCTACACTCGTTGGTTACGCTAAGTGTGTTGCATTAAGTTTTAATTTTCGCATTATTGTTCATAGATTAGCCGTACACCTATTCACCTCCCTCTAGGTGTACTTTCAATTGGTATCAGAGCCCACGCTTCTGATATTAGGTTTAACCACCTAGGAGTGTGATCTTGGTTTTGCTAATCTAGATTTGCATTTGCAAACTTATATTGTTTACACACACTCATGGAATTCATGACCCCACCTATGTTTGATACTTCTAACATTGTTGTTTGGAAGACTAGGATGTCCATGTACCTAAAAACCTTAGGTTTGCATGTTTTCCTTACCGCTACCAAGAAATCCTATCTTGGTAATAGCAAGCATATAGAGGCCAATGCACAAGCTCTTGAGGCACTTAGAAGTACACTTAACAAAGAATATTTGTGTTTAGTTTCTCATTGTGATTCCGCCTTTACAGTGTGGAACACGTTGACCTCCTTCGAGCTTCAAACGCCCAACATAATGGAGAAGAAATCTAGTGGAGAATCCGAGTAACATTGCTACATGGTCCAAGGGAATGACTCCCTTGAGGTATACTCAGAAATTCAATTAGATGATGATGATGCTAGTTCTTCTAGTAATGATTATATTGATGCCGATGCATTAAATGAAGAGTTATCTATTGTTTGTGAGAACCTCTTAGAAAAATACAAAGTTTTAAAAAAGAAAACTTGTAAGTTAACTAAAGAAAATAAGAACTTGTCTTCAAAATTTGATATTGTTTTGCAAGAAATAGATGAGATTTCTAATAAAAGGGATTCATTGAAATCTAAGCTTGATCTTGCCCTAAATGAAAACAAGATTCTAAAAGGTAAAAATGATTGTGAAAATGTTTTGAAGAAAAATGAAGTTCTATCTTCAAAACTTGTTTTTGTTTTAAAAGAAAATGATTCTTTAAAAAACAAAATTATTTCTATTTCAAAGGATTTGGATTTGATGTCTAATGAAATGTTTTTTTGAAAAATGATATAGATTCTCATGTTTGCCATGCTAGTGTAGCTCATCATCTAGCTCATCTATTGCATGCACCTCTTCTTTCATGATTGAAAATGATATTTGTATGCTTAAGAAGAGTGTTGATTGTTTGGGCTCTACTTTGAGCCATTGTGCTATGAATCATACACGTTGGAATCTATATTTCGAAAGAAAAAAGTTCCTTCTATGCATGCACACAAATCACGACATACACATGTTTCCCATATTCACACCCATAACACTTTGTATGCTCATGTGTACACTTGTACACATTGTGGACGTAAGGGCCACCTTGTTAAATTTTGTTATGATAAGATACATGATTCAAATTTAGCAAATAAATTTGTTTGGGTTAGGAAAGGAGCTACCCCCTATGGACCCAAAATAGTATGGGTACCAAAGATCACTCCTATTTTATTTGATGTAGGTGTGGGCTCTCACACGACGTGAGAGTGATAGTGCCTTGAGGTGGATGCATTCCGAACTTAAAGAGGACTAATTGGATGCATCACTTTCAAGGGGAGTTTGGTGGGAGGACCACCTCGGTTTGGAGACATATGGAGATGCGCCCTTTTGGTTTTGGTAACAATTTCTAACTCCCATTTATGTTTACATACTTTCATATTATTCATTTTTAGCATGTTTTGATGTTTCATGATTAGTATGTTAAATGTCATGAGTATTAGACTTGTGATATGTATGATTAGTTTTTGAGATCACCTATGTTTAATATGGATTTATATCTTTGTATTCTCACATTTGTTTTAGCAATCATGTATATCATAAATCTAATGCATGTTCATTTACCATAATAATCATATAAGTTTTATTTTAATTTCTATGCTTCATGTTTTGATTACATGTTTAGATCTTAGTTTTTATTAAAACTTGGATATATACTTGTACAACTAGTGAGTAACAAATAGATTATTATATGTTTGTGCTTGATTGCTCATTAATACTTATTAGATATACTAGTATAGCCTAGTTTTGATGATTCATATATTTTGACTTGTATTCCCATTTTATACATGTTTTTCATGTTTATATTAAACTTCATGTATATGTCCATTTTGTCTAAACTATTAGTTATACATATACATCCTTGAGCCACTTGCCTTCATGCATATACTTTTGTGGACTCGTTTATTTTTGGATATGTATTTATACTCTAATTTGTCCAAAATATACATATGCCTTGAAGATTAAATTATTTTGATGAAAATTAGATTTTCTTGTGTTTCATGTTTTAAGGAATTTCATATTGAGCTTGTTTGCCTAATTTCATGATGATATGTTTCACATAACTCTTATACACTCACTTTACTTAATGTTTTCTCATGATTTTGTTTTCATGAGTATGATATGTGCCATGTAGATTTTGAATGTTGATGATCGTGTGACTTACATGTTTTTTATGAAATATATTTTTGTTTTATTACTTACTTGAAGGATTTCGTACTAGTTCACAAGTTTATCATTAAACTAGTTGCGGTATTCTTCATATGGTAGAGTTTTCAAACGTGTTATATTATTTTCAAACTTATTTTTGAAAACCCCTACCCATCCAAGGGTGGCTAGTTGGGTGACCATGCCTTGTATGCTCATAATGAAAATCTATTTAAAACATGTGCATGAAATGGGTGGTAGGAAGTATGAGTTATACACTTGATCTTACTTTGTTTTCAATTGATATCATTGTATCTTCTCAATTGGTATCACTATTGACATTCTATTTGTATACTCATATATACGTATTTTATTTGTGCTTACTATATCTCTATATCTTTGAGCCCAAATTTTGGTTATGCTAAGCTTGATTCCTTAAATGACTATTATATTTCAATTGATTATTTTTCAATTTGTATCTTATACAAGCTTATGCATCATTTTGTTTGGTCTTTCATAAAGGGGGAGAAAATTCATATTTCACCTTTCAATTGGTTTTGTTTACCTTTGGTATTCTACTCCCACACTTTATGTTAAAAAATGATTGAAAAATGATATTGATTTTTTTTTGTATCATACGCTCCTAATGAAAATTATTTTCAATTGGTATATGCTTCATTTTCAATATTGGTATCAAACACATTAAATTGATATTATTCTCTATTTGGTATCTCTATTATAAAATGAGTTTAGTGTTTAACTAAAAAGATTGGTTTATGATTTTCAAATTGATATCAAAAGTGTAAAATATTTTCAATTGGTACTAATTTTTACAATTGGTATCAAAATTACCTTTTATGTTTATATTTTTCAATTGATATCAAAATTTTTTGGTTAGTTTCTTCAAAATGTTTTATTTACTTTCATTGGTATCTTCAAAAAAATTTTTTGTTGGTTTACCTATTTGTTTATTTTCAGTTGGTATCATGATACACTAAATTGATATATTTTTTTAAATTGGTATCATAATGTTTTGATTAGATTTCACCCCTTGTTGATTTTTTTGTTTTGGACAAAAAGGAGGAGAACATTGTTTTATTGTTTACTTTAACCCCTTTGTTGATGATTGACAAAAAGGGGGAGAAGTATTTGAGTATATATGCATGTTTATTTATAAGTTTTATAAGTTTATATCAAAGTTTGTTTCATATTGGTATCAAGAACATTTGTTTTATGTTTTGTTGATATTGGTATCAAGAGCATAGATAGAATATATTTTGTTGTTTTGTTTTGTTGATATCAAGAACTTTTATTAAAAATTTTATTATTGGTATCAAGAGTTTTTATTGATTATCTTTCAATTGAAAATTTTATTGGTATCAAGAGCAATTATTTAAAGAACATGTTTATTTTAAATTTATATTTTCAATTGGTATTTAAGAACATGTTTATTTTAAAAAGGGGGAAAAGTAATTTATTTTAAAATTTTGGTATCAAAAGCATGTTTATTTCATTGTTTTATGTATGTTTATGTATATTCATATTTAACATTCATTGCATATCTTATTATTTATTGCTATGCATGAGTTAAGGAGGAGCTTCTTTGAAGCTTAACTTTAATCCATGCATATATAATTACATGAGTTTTGTCATTATCAAAAAGGGGGAGATTGTTGGCCCAGAGGCCTTCCACTCTAGTTTTGATGATGATTAACTCATGTAGTTATAGTTTACTAATAATCTTGTGATATTTAGTTTCAGATATTTAATTAAGATATTAATAGGTGATTAGCTTCAACAAAGGTGTTTTGGAGCTTACACATGGTGATTCAAGAGCTCGAGCACCAAGTTCATATCTAGCACTCGGTTGGAGTCAAGCTCGAGGAATCGCGTTTGGATTGAGTCAACTTGGAGACGGCGTTCTACAAGAAGGCTTCAGTTTGTTTAGTTAAGATTTAATTTAGATCCATTGTAAAGATTAGATAGTGTGATATGCTCAAGTTCACAACACACACACGTTTCATGTTTTGGTTTTCAGTTTAACCGATCTTGATTTTCATGAATAGATAGAATCAAAAATAAGTTTACATGATTTAATGTATATTAGATTTGATCTATATACATCTATGCTTCATATACTTAGAAAAACTTATTTGATACACTATTCATGTGTTTGGAGTTTTGTATTTAGAAACTTATTTTTGGATTTAATATCAAAATATAGATATAATACCTTTCATGTATATTGGATTCTATCCATATACTATATGCTTCAAAGTTGTTTAAATATCATGTTTTTGTATTTACATGAGTTTTGAAAAAATCAGATTTCCATTTCAAAAATCCAAGTTTTGAAAAATACAGAATTTGGTTTAAGGTAAATTTTTTATGTCACAAAAATGGTTCAAAATGTTTGTAAAAATGATTTGACTTTGACTCAAACATGTTTGTATTTTAAAGATATAACATGAACTGATTTTTGTGAAATTTATGTGATTTTATGGGATTTTATATAAGATAAAAACCCAGTTTTTAAGACCCATATTAGCTGGACTGGCTGGTTGTCGGTCGACCGGACCGGTCGACCGTAGCAGTGGGCGGTCGACTGGGCCGGTCACTGACGTACACTGAGCGTGCACGCAGCCAGGGTGGGGAGGCCGGTCGACCGCCAGAGAGCCCTGCTCTCTAAAAAAGCCTCCGGTCGACTGGGTCGGTCGACCGGGCAGAGAGTCTGCTCTCTGTTTCCAGCTCAGTCGACCGGGCGGTCGACCAGCCAAATAGCAGTTACTCTCTGGATCTGGCACGGTCGATCGGGCGGTCGACCGGAGGGCTTAACAGTCAAAAATTTGACCGTTGGCTGGTCGACCGGCTGGTCGACCGGAAGGGCAAAAATGCCCTTTTCAGCTGCCAACGGACAGATTCCAAATGGGGTTATAAATACCCCCATTTGAGTTATTTTTTAATAAGATTTTCAAGAGCAAAATTTCTCCCATTTATAAGTGTTTTAATACAAGTTTTCAAAAGAGTTTTTAAAGCAAAAAGATTCATCTTTATTTGTTTTCAAGGATTGGAAAAATCAAAGAAAATAGAGATTTGGGATATTTGTTTTGTTCTTCATTCTACATCTATTCTAGTTGTTTTCCCAAGTATTTTTCTTTGTTATTTGATTTTCAAACACCATGATTTCTCACACTTGAGCTTATCTTCTATCCTATCTATTAGGATTTTTGTTTATGAGAAAAGAAGTTGTTTGTGGTCTTTGTGATCACTAAGTTGTATACCTTCCATCTTTGTGATATCCCTCTAGTGAGAGGTGATTGAGTTGTTATCTCTCAAGTGTGAGGTGATAGTGAAAGTGGTATTTGGCTCCCTCTAGTGAGAGGTGGAGATTGTGTTGGAATCCCTCAAGTGTGCGGTGATCGTATTTGAGTGGCTTTGTGCCTAGGGGTGCCATCGGATCGGATACGGATCAGATATTACCTCTACCATATCCATATCCGCACCCAACTTTCGAATACGAATACGGATACGGATATTGGCGGTTGTGAAAAAATGATATCCGTACTGCCAAATCGGATATCAGATATAAATCGGATATTAGCGGATCGGATGCGGATACTAATCGGATATGTTAAAAATGGATATGGATAAAGATAAATTAAACAGAAATGCTTATATTACTTTTTATCTCATCTACTACAATATTAAATGTGATATATACTATGATATTATTGTGTACATATCAATACATTAATCGTATTCATTATCATTTGACTTCTATAACAATAGATTACACGTCCTCCGGTGCTAAATGCCGATTTGGATGACATGGTTGATGTCGAAATACTCAAAATATCATGTGGTGCTCTTGCAAGAATCGAATACTTTTCACTATTACTTTTTCACCAACTCAAAATATCAAAATTTAATACCTTATTCCATTGAAGAATAGTCTTCTCCATACCGATATCATTATGAAGCACGCAACATTCAGATATCGGATCAGATACGAATAAGATATTACTTTTACCATATTCGTATCTGCACCTACCTTTCGGATACGGATACGGATACAAATTTTGACGGATGTGAAAAAATGATATTCGTATCCGGATTGGAGGCGGATTCGGATGCAGATATCCGCGGATAATCCGTATCCAGTGGCACCCCTATTTGTGCCTATCCCTCATTTGTGAGGTTGATCTTTATTGGGCTTTGTGCCTTACCTCTAAGTGTAGAGGTTGTATTTGTTGGAGAGAGGAGTTGTGTACTCCCAATTGTAATTGCCCCAAATCCTCAGTGGAGGTTCCTTGTGTGGGAAGTCTTGTGTGAACGAGTTAGTGAAAATCATTCTGTGTGAAGGCGGGAACGTAGAGCTGTGTACTCGAACCTTAAAATATATCTTGGTGTTTGCGTTTGATCCACTTTCTCTAACTCTCTCTCTCTTACATTGTGCATTGATTCATATTGTCATATCATATACATGCTTGTGTTTGTTTGTGTGTGCCATACTTGTGTTTAACCAAGAGTGCTTTACATAGCACCTCAACTCTTATTTAGAGGAATCAAGAGGAGTTAGTCCAGAGCCCTTCACCGAAAATTCGGCTACACTCGTTGGTTACACTAAGTGTGTTGCATTAAGTTTTTAATTTTCGCATTATTGTTCATAGATTAGCCGTACACCTATTCACCCCCCCCTTAGGTATACTTTAAGAGTCCTCCACCTCCAGATGGAGAACCAATAACAAAGTTTGTGACACGGTTAAATCTTTCGATACGGATACTTTGGCAGTGGAAGTGTCTGAAACAAAGTAGTATCGGAGGCAATATTTCTTCAAAGATAAGCATGTGGTGATAATCTTCCACTTGCTCAATAAAGACAATAAGCTGAAGTTACCAGAGGCTATATGCCTAGACAAAGTTGGACACACAAACGATCCTAACTATTATCTTTCCATAAGATGGTTCATCATCCTACTAGCAGGTGCAATGTCCTTAAGGACAAAATTCAAGCACTTATTGAGGTGGGTGTTTTGACTCTGAAATCAAAACAAAAGAGGGCCAATGCTTAACGTCTATCGCACAAAAGAAAAATGGAAGTAATTCATTCTTCTTCCAAAGCTAAGGGTATTATCCTATTAATGGCTAAAGCAATAGGACTAAAGTTAGTCCAAAGTTAAAGGCAAATTCTGCAGTGTCTCTCACAGCAGATGACACCGCATCAGCAACTCCTCTCAACATCTCTGAAGAGAAGATAACTGTCTCAGCCGTTATTCTACAGCCAGCAGATACTCCGTCTGGTCAATAGTACTTTAGATAGTACGAGCAGACACCAGATGAGATACAACAGACAACAACATCGGGAAACACTCAGGGGGCAGTAGGTTACTCCATCAGCCAAATGGGGGTACACTTATGATGCCAATCAACGGCAAATTCCTGAAGAGAATTTTTTGATCAAGTTAACACACCTCTGATCATCAAGTCAAAATTCTTTGATTATTGCGTTCCTTCATGAAATTTCTTTCCCCTAGTGGAGTTTTAAGTACATTATTCCTCAAAGATTTCCCCAGTGGGACATATATATGATTCTCCATGGAATTCTCAAACGAAGTATATTGTCGCATTAACATTACACCTCTGACAAAATCTTCCCAATCCTTAATCAATTAAGTCCTCAGCGAATCGCTACATTATCACGTTAATGATTACCTTAGATAGTTCATTCGCTTTTACTCTGGGGAATACTTATCACGTAATGACTACCTCTGACGTTTCCCTCAAATTGTCACTTCAGGTGGCATAACAATTCAATGCCTCTGACAGCTAGAGATAAAGGAAAATGTTGGCTTTTAAGCCCAAAGAAATTCCTTGACAACTCACCATGCTGAGGGGAATAGCATGGCTAGTCCAACTCAAATAGTAGTTGGTAAAGATATACCAAATTTGTTGATAGCTGATGATTTGCTTAAAATCCTAAGAGATCTTGTAGCACCCCGTTTCTGAGATACGTACCCAAATAAGTATTCTGATTTTTTTGATCGTATTTCTTAATTTTCTTCCAGTATTTTCTTTTGGGTTGTGATTACTTATCTTTTTGTTTATCGGATCTGGGTTCTATGACCTAGAGTAAGCCCTGACCCGAACTGGGAACCCGATACCAACATGTACCTTGATTTGATCTTTCTATTAGTCTGATTTGATCGATTTTAGTTTCAGATACTGTTTTTCAATATTTTAGATTTTTCATAATTTTTCAGAATTTTTCTGCAAAATCTCCAAACCAGTGTCGATTGGCATCGGTGATCGATTCCCAGATTTTTAATTTTCAAATGGGATTTAATTTTTAAAAATGGCTTCCACGTTACTTCTTAAAATTTCATCTTCTATCTAAATACATTTTTTTGGAATTTTTTTAAATTTATCAAAATTTGACCGATTTTGGTGTCCGCCGGTATTGCCAGAAAATTCTAAGATTTTTAATTTGAAAACTATATTGAATTTCTTAAATCTAATTTCACTGAGTGTCTTAAAATAATATTTTCTATTTTTAAGAATTTTTTAGAACGTTTTTGAAACAGTGAAATTTTCGCCCTATTAAAATAATAATATTATTTACTGACAATTTCTTTTCTTGTTTTTTCCTTCTTTACTCCCCTACTTTGTACATTCAAAAATTATAATAAATAAATTATTTAATAATAAAATTTTTATACTATTTTATTTTCTTTTTTCTTATTTTTTTTCTTCTTTTAATTTTCTTTCTTTTTCTTTCTTTTCTTTTCTTCCCTTTGACTTTCCCCATCCCCTGCACCCAGCCGCCTGCTCCCCTGCCAGTGCCACCTGTAAGCCACCTGCAGCCTCTCTCTTTCCCCCAAACTTATTATTTCTTTTCCTTCTCCTTCTCTATTAAATCCTCCATTTTCTTTTCCTTTTCATTTCAAAAAAATCCAAAACAATTACATCTCCTTCAACAAAACAAAACCAACCCATCTCCTCCTCTCCATGGCCGCCGCCTCCACCATCACCACCGCCGCCGCCGGCCACCCCTAGGATGGCCGTCCAATCCCCCACACCCCCTCTCCACTTCACCACCTCCTTCAACCTCCATCAACCATCCACCACCTCCAATTTCACCATAACCCATCAACACCACCTCCCTTCCTCCTCCAAAATTCACCATCACCTCTATCAAATTCACCATTCCAACCACCCCATCATCACCTCCTCCTCCTCCTCTAACTCCCCACCACCTCTAACAACTGCTACAACCACCACCACCTACCACCACTACCTACACGTACCACCACCACCTCCACCAACACAAGCAACAACACACCAACCACAGCCCCCCCCTCCTCCCCTCCCATAGGGCCACTGCACGCACGCCCCCTCCTCCAGCGGTGCGCCGCCGCCCCAGGGCCGCTGACCACACCTCCCCCCTCCATTTCTTTTCTTTCTTTCTTTCTTTTCTTCTTTCTTTCTTTCTTCTTCTTTCCTTCCTTTTCTCTTTCTTTTCCTTAAATAAACTCACATTTCCTCACTCCCTAAAATACCCTCTACCTCTCCCTCAAATTACTTCCCTATAATTATACTCAATGCCCCTCCTCTTTTAATTCTAAATTTATTTCTAAAAATACCATATTCTCTCTCTCCCCCTTCCTACAACTTTCTCTCTCCTCTCTCTCTCTCTCATGTCTCATTCCCTCTCTAATATTTATATATATTTATATTTATGAATATGGGCTAGTGGCTTGCTCGCATGGGTTCACGGATTTCTCGGACTTTAACCCGATATTTCATCCCGGTATTAGGCAATACATTTCTTTGACATTTCTTACTTTATTACCATCGTTCCATGTCTAATAATTATTATCTGGATTGTAATATATGATGTCTCTTTATGCAAGTTAGTATACGTCATATAAATGATTATCATGCTTTATAAATAGCTTCCGGCCATTATTATACTTTGTCGAACCGATATTATACCGGGTATGTCTAGATCTGCTCCCGCTTTACTCGGCTTTGCATAGCTAATTAAAAGATAAATTTATTATTATTATAAAAATAATTGTGAAGAGTTTGAAATGTTTATACCGTTCTCCTGTACCTTGTTATGTGACCGGTTGATACCGATATTTGTTGTTGTGACTCTCACCGATATATTAGTTACCTGACCCTAACATGTATACACCTGATACTTGCCATGTCATGCTTAACACTTGATATCTGACACTGTTACTTGCCATGCTATACTAATTACTGTTGGCCCAAAGGTTATAATCCCCGGGTTATGTGTTTTGATGATAACAAGCCATATAAAAGCTATTGGTACTAATCAAAGTTAAAGAATGAATTTCAGGTTGATACAGGTATTGATGGCTCAAGAGTTCTCAAGCATGGAATATTAGGGTTTAGCTCAAACGTTGTTCAACATCAACTATCAGAGGCTCCTACTTGTAGACTCATATAGTTTGTTTTGTTACAGAATAGTATATACGTTTGAAGCTCAAATACACATACACAAAGTCAATACATTTGGTTTTTGATTTAACCGATTTTGGATTTCAAGTATATATATCGGGTTTTGAATTTGAACCAGTTTTAGTTCTGCTGATCTGCTTGATACCCTTTTATATTTCTTGTCATAACTTTTTATTCTTATATTCAAATAACATGATTTAACTTGCATTTCAAAGATAACTTTCAGATCTAAATTTCTTATTCAATAATCATTTTTAGATTCAAATGTTAAAGATATCAAATATTTGGTTGAACTCTATTCTTGTTCTGAAAACAGCTTACAGTTTCTGATTTGACACTTGTCAGTGTTTTATTGATATTTTTCTAATAAAAAATGATATTGAGATGATTTCAGTTGCATTAAAAATAAGACTTAAATATTTACAAATTATTCCTATATACCTAATTCTGAATTTGGATATTTGCAGCCTGAAAAATGTGCTCAAAGTTGACCAATCTGCCAGATTGGCAGTAATGGCTAATTTTCTGGAGGCTGATTTTTAACATATTTTCAAAATGTGTTTAAGTTTAAATAAAACGTGGTTAGCTGTATTAGAAGGTCAATTTCTTCCTCTTATATTCAGGTAAAACTTTTCTATATTTACTCTTCCTAATCCTATATAAAGGGTAGAGGTTTTCACAATAACAAATTCAAAGATCAAAAGTTTTGAGTTTCTTGAGAAAGAGCTTTTGTTTAAGTTTTGGGCTATTATTTTCAAAAGTTTTCTTAAAGTTCTTGGTTCTTAAAATCTCTCTTCTATTTTTATATCACTTACAAAACTTTGAGCTTCAATCTTATATATTATTCTCTAGGGTTTTTGTAAAGAAAGTTTTTCAAAAGAGAGTTTGTGGTCTTTTGATCATCCAGTGCTTATTGTACTGGTGGCTCCACTACCTCTGGACTAGAGGAGTGTGATTGAGGAGTTGGGTACTCCTGTGTGGTTATAACTCTTTGTGAAAGTTATAGTGGTTGGAAAATCCTTCTGGTGAAGGTGGGGACATAGAGCTGGGTGCTCGAACCTCGAAACAAATCTCTGTGTTTGTGATTGTTTTACTTGTGTTATTTACTTGCTCTTGCTTTCTATTCATTCTTATATTATCGATCAATACTCTCACAATAAGATTGCATTACGCACCTCAAACTCTTATCTAGAGGAATCACGAGGAAGGAGTTCAGAACCCTTCATGGGGTATTCGGCTTCTAGTCTTGTTTCGGGTGATCGTTGCATCATAACTTTTAAATTTATGCATTGATTAGCATTATCACCTATTCACTCCCCCTCTAGGTGATTTCAATGAGATATTTGAGTTTATATATGCATATATGCATGTTTATATCTTGTTCAAGCATATATTTTTTATTGGTTGTTTCCTAACCCTTTTTAAAAAATCTTAAAATGCGAAAAAGTTTGATCTTTGTGTTCCAAAAAGAAAACCCAAGTGAATCGAGAAAAATCATCAACTAAAACAAAAACATATCTACTTTCATTTAAACTTTTAGTTTTAGTTGGTCCAAAAAGATCCATGTGAAACAATTCTAATAGCCTAGTTGACATGATATCCTTGATTGGTTTGAAAGAAGACTTGGTTTGTTTCCAAGTTGGCACGCACCACAAATGCGGCCTTTTTCAAACTTCAAGCAAGGAATACCCTTCTCCAATTCCTTAGAATTAATTCTAGTAAGATGATCAAAAGATGCATGTCCTAATCTTCTATGCCAAAGCCATGAAATCTCATCAAAAGCATTCAAGCTTTTAGTAGAACAATCCAAATTAAGCATGTCAATAATATAGACATTATTTTCACGAAATCCGGTGAGAATACAATCATTGATTTTACAATCAAAATTTTGCAAGAAGATTCATCAAATACAACTTTAAGACCACGATCACAAAGTTGACTTATACTAAGCAAGTTATGTTTAAGTCCATCAACAAGAACAACATTTTCTATTAAAGGAGATGAAACCAATCTTAATGTTACCTATACTGATGATGATGCCCTTGGAGTCATCTCCGAAGGTGACGGTGCTACCTTCATCTACCTTGATAGGGTTGTGAAGTTGTTGATATCCCATGTCATATGCCTTGAACAACCACTATCAAGGTACCACCGCTCCTTACGTCTTGGAGCCTTGGTGTGTACCTACGTCAAATAATTTAGGACTTGATTTTGGTACCCATATTTTCTTGGGTCCTAAAGAGTTAGTGTCACGAACCCACACAAGATTATTTGTCCTATTTATATGATCATAGCAAAATTTAGCTAAATGGCCATTCCGACCACAATAAGTGCATCTATAAATTCTTCCATATTTAAATGCATAATGAGTGTGTGACTTACGAACATGTGGATTGTGAGCATGAGTAGTTTTAACATGAGTGTCATGTGAAGTGTTGGCATGATGAGCATGAGAATTTTTAGCATGAGCTGTTTTATCATTTTTAGCATGTGGAGTGTGCAAATGCTTCTTTGAAAATATTTCCTCTAATTTATTAGTATTAAAAACACATTCTTTTAAAACATTTTCAAAATCATTAATTTTAGTTTTTAACAAGGATAATTCATTTTCATCAAATTTTGAAAATTTAGCTTTACAAGCAACTTTATAGGCATCAAACTCTCTTTTTATTGAAATAAGATTGGAAGAAAGTTCATCCTTTTCTTTTAAAGAAATATCAAGTTGATTTTTAAGCATTTCAATTTCCTTTTTCAATTTAGAACATTCTACCTTTTTATCATCAAAACTTTCAGAAAGTTCAACAAAAGCATGTTCTAACATTTCTCTACTTATTTCATTTTCATCATCATGGTTGAGTTGTTACCTTGGGTGTGTTTGCCATGAAACACATATTTGCCGTATCGACTTCATCTTCAGATTCACTTTCCGAATCCCAAGTGGCTTTGTATATCTTCTTTTCAACTGGCCTCTTTTGCTTCTAGGAGGAGATCATCTTTTTCTTGAAATCGGGACAATCGATCATGATGTGTCCGGGTTTCCGACAGTTGTAGCATATGATCCTTTTCTCCTCCCCTTCCCATCGCTTTCCATAGTTGAGCTTATTCTTGCGGTATATTCTCTTTACATTTCTTACAAAGAGAGATAGCTCTTCATCTTCTTCTTCATCTTCTTCATCATCATAGTTGGAAGAGGAAGACTTGAAAGTTATTGACTTTTTCTTTTGAGGTACCGCATCTTCTCTAGCCTTCTTCTCCATCTCATGAGTCTTAAGGTTTCCAATAAGACTTATGAGCTCCATCTTGTCCTTGTCATTTAACTCCTTCAAGGTGGTAGCTTTAATTTCCCATGACGAAGGAAGAGCACGAATCACTTTGTGCACCTTTTGGTCGTTGCTTATATCATCACTAGAGAAGAAAGAGCATTAGTAATCTTAGTAAACTTGGTAATCATGTTATCTATAGATTCATCTTCTAGCATTTTAAAACTTTCATATTGGGAACGCAAGAGACCTATTTTAGCTCTCTTGACTTGTGATGTTCCCTCATGAGTGACCAATAAGTGTTGCCAAATCTCAAAGGCAGATTTGCAATGGATAACTCGCGTTAAGTCATCCTCATTCAAAGCTAAAAGTAGGGCATTCTGAACCTTTGAATTAGCTTCATATTCCTTGAAGGTAAGTTCGGACCAAGTGTCCTCCTCACTTTCGGGTTTACTATAAGGCTTGGTCAAGGACTTAGCAACTAGACTACCTAGAGATTGTAGAAAAATAGCCATCCTAACTTTCCATATGGGAAAGTTGAGTCCATCAAATTTGGGAGGGGTCTTAATGTTAACGGCCATTTTTACTAGTGTATGAATGAAGATATGAAAATAGTGATTAGCAAATTTTAGGATCTCTCTAAGGATGTGAAGCTAAAAACTAGAGTCCTAGCTCTGATACTAATTGAAATCACCTAGAGGGGGGTGAATAGGTGATAATGCTAATCAATGCACAAATTTAAAAGTTATGATGCAACGATCACCCGAAACAAGACTAGAAGCCGAGTACCCCATGAAGGGCTCTGAACTCCTTCCTCGTGATTCCTCTAAATAAGAGTTTGAGGTGCGCAATGCAATCTTATTGTGAGAGTATTGATCGACAATATAAGAATGAATGAAAAGCAAAAGCAAGTAAATAACACAAGTAAAACAATTATAAACACAGAGATTTGTTTTGAGGTTCGAGCACCCAGCTCTACGTCCCCGCCTTCACCCAGAAGGATTTTCCAACCACTATAACTTTCACAAAGAGTTATAACCACACAGGAGTACCCAACTCCTCAATCACACTCATCTATCCAGAGGTTGTGGAGTCACAAGTACAATAAGCACTGGATGATCAAAAGACCACAAACTCTCTCTTGAAAAACTTTCTTTATAAAAACCCTAGAGAATAATATATAAGATTGAAGCTCAAAGTTTTTTAAGTGATATAAAAATAGAAGAGAGATTTTAAAAACCAAAAACTTTCAGAAAACTTTTGAAAATAATAGCCCAAAACTTAAACAAAAGCTCTTTCTCAAGAAACTCAAAACTTTTGATCATTGAATTTGTTATTGTGAAAACCTCTACCCTAATGACCCCTTTATATAGGATTAGGAAGAGTAAATATAGAAAATTTTTACTTGAATATAAGAGGAAGAAATTGACCTTCTAATATAGCTAACCACGTTTTATTTAAACTTAAACACATTTTGAAAATATGTTAAAAATCAGCCTCCAGAAAATTAGCCATTACTGCCAATCTGGCAGATTGGTCAACTTTGAGCACATTTTTCAGGGTACAAACGTCCAAATTCAAAATTAGGCATATAGGAATAATTTGTAAATATTTAAGTCTTATTTTTAATGCAACTGAAATTATCTCAATATCATTTTTTATTTGAAAGATATCGATAAAACACTAACAAGTGTCAAATCAGAAACTGTAAGCTATTTTCAGAACAAGAACAGAGTTCAACTAAATATTTGATATCTTTAACATTTGAATCTAAAAATGATTATTGAATAATAAATTTAGATCTAAAAGTTATCTTTGAAATGCAAGTTAAATCATGTTATTTGAATATAAGAATAAAAAGTTATGATAATAAATATAAAAAGGTGTCAAGTAGATCAGCAGAACTAAAACTGGTTCAAATTCAAAACCCGATATATGTACTTGAAATCCAAAACCGGTTAAACCAAAAACCAAATGTATTGATTTTGTGTGTGTGTGTTTGAGCTTCAAACTCATATACTATTCTTTAACAAAACAAACTATATGAGTTTACAAGCAGGAGTCTCTGATAGTTGATGTTGAACAACGTTTGAGCTAAACCCTAATATCCCATACTTGAGAACTCTTGAGCTATCAATACTTGTATCAACCTGAAATTCATTCTTTAACTTCTATTAGTACCTAATAGCTTTTATATGATTTGTTATCATCAAAACACATAACCCGGGGATTGTAACCTTTTAGCCAACAATCTCCCCCTTTTTGATGATGACAAAACTTATAAGCTATAAAACAAAATATAGGAGGGAGGTAAAAGCTTCCCCTCAAATGATGCTCTATTTTATCAAGTATAAAACATGAAAATATATACATAAATGAACATGTATAAAACATGAAACCTACATATATGAGATAAACATGTACAAAACATAAACATGTACAAAACATGAAATCAAAACATGAAACCACCAATACTTGTTTTTTTTTTTTTTTGGCACATGATACCTGACACCGGTACTTGCCATGCTATATTTGACATATGATACCCGACACCAGTACATGCCATGCTATATTTGACCCATGATACCTGACACCGATACTTGCCATGCTATATTTGACATGTGACATCAGTATTTGCCATGCTATATTTGACCCATGATACCTGACACCGGTACTTGCCATGCTATATTTGACATATGATACCCAATACCGGTACTTGTCATGCTATATTTGACATATGATACCTGACACCGATACTTGCCTTGCTATATTTGACATATGATACCTGACATCGGTACTTGCCATGCTATATTTGACATATGATACCTGACACCGGTACTTGCCATGCTATACTTGACACATGATATATAACACCGGTACTTGACATGTTATACTTGATACATGATGCTTAACACCTGTATTACCTGGCATATTCATGATTATTATGTGACCAGACCTCTGGTACTCCTGTGCTCCTGAACCCCTGTACACTTGAACTCATATATCTCATGTACTCTGTCCCCTGCATTGTTACTCTTATTAATAGCACAGTCAGATCGACGTCCGGCGGAGCATGCCTGGTGTCGGAATGACGAGGATGTATCCCACAATCGTGCTAATGTTCGCGGTTCCTGAATGGAACTAAGTGCCATACGGAGCAAAGTGCCACACCACATACGTGGTGGGGGCCACCTCTTGAATCTGTGGGGGCTACCTTTAGAATCCATTCCCCACACAGAGCAAAGTGCCACACAGAGCAAAGTGCCACACCACACACGTGGTGGGGGCCACCTCTTGAATCTGTGGGGGCCACCTCTTGAATCTGTGGGGTTACCTCCTATATCAACCCTCAGAGCAAAGTTCCACATGGAGCAAAGTGCCACACCACACACGTGGTGGGGGCCACCTCTTGAATCCGTGGGGTTACCTCCTATATCAACCCTCAGAGCAAAGTGCCACATGGAGCAAAGTGCCACACCACACACGTGGTGGGGGCCACCTCTTGAATCTGTGGGGCTACTTCCTCCCTCCTACCTGTGCCGCCTGGTGTTAGCGTGATAAACATTCTCAGTGCATATTAACACACACATATACCTGTAGAATGATAACTCCTAGAGCACGTGTTATTTGGTTTCTCCCCTATTCGAATAATGGTACCTGTATATCGAAGTTCAAATGAGTTCTACTGAAAGTGTGGGCTCCAGTGTGAACTGTTGGTGTTGTGGGACGCCAGTGGGAAAGGGACATGAATAACATAAGAACATAACAACCAAACAGTACTAATATTGAGAACGTGATATTTGGTCTCTCCTTTGTTCGGGTCCTCGTACTTACATATCAGACCCGGGTAAATTCTACAGAGTACGAACTCTAGTATGGACTATCGTTGATGTGAGGCGCTGGTAGGGAGGCGATTGAAATATCAAACGGTAATAATTATTATTATTGGATAAATTAAAATGCAACACCTTTATATTCCAGTTATAATGTTATACCCTGAGTTGACCCCTTACTTTATGACACATGATGATTACTCCAGACACACTATAGTTATGTTACTCTTAGGGCAACTCAAGTTGTATAAACTCAGATGATGGCGACATGAGATATGTGGTATATAGATGAGGGTTTCCTTATTTGAATTATCCCCTTGACGTATCAGTCCCGTAAATCCATAATCTAAGCTTGTACAACTAGTTTTGTCCATAATTATATTTATCGCATGTTTAACTTATTTACCATATGTTTATATGTACCTATGCTCTTCATACTGCCTTCCATGCATGTTTTCAGTTTCAGATTCATCGATATATATGATTTACTGTCGATCCTTTAAATTATCTTATGTCCTTTGTTATTACTTGTACCTGCAAACTTGGATCACATCACTTGATCATGTACATATATACCTATTATGCACGCCATTTGGCTTCATTATATATACTCGCAGGGTTGCGTCTGACAATCCTAAATTCTCATGTCCAGATCCTAGAGACCGGACCTTGGTGGCCTTACTGTAGCAGATCTGAGGGTGCAGCGGATCCTTCCGTGACGATCGAAGGCAGCAGAAGCTTGGATTATCGCCGCAGCTCTTCCTCCCAGTTCCTCTCCTGTTTGGTTCTCGAAATCCCTCTTGCTGCTCGTGAGCACCTCTCAGCTTTTGTATATCTCTGCATATGATGTACTTTTATATTTTCCAGTGATGTAATATTGTATCACTCTCTGTGATAACCATGTACTTGTACTTTTCTGTTAGAATGTATATTACCACTGTGCTTTTGCACTCTAATTCTTGCCTGTACTAATGCTTAGCGCATATATGTAAGGGTATTTCTGACCTGCGTATATACGTTGCAGTGACGTCTCTGTACCCGCTAGATCGGGGCGTCACAGATCTGATCCCGCCTTTTCTTCCAAAATTCCTTATCAATTCCCTTCCATGAAATAGTAAGACCACAAAAGCTGTATTCATTTTCCAAATGAAATGAATTACAGATCGAGCATGTTAGTTAACATTAAACTTCTAATAGTAAAACTTCAATATATCTCCAGCGGATCAGAACTCCACTTATCATTCTCCCTAATAGAATGACAGGTCCATTCAAATTACTGTTATGTTCAACATCCTACCTCTAACAATAAACGAATCTTTGTCAAGTTAATATCACACCTCTGACAAGTTCCAAATCTCCAGCAGAGTATTTGTCACGTTAACGATTATCTCTGACAAAACTTCCTCTTATTCCCCGGCAAGGAATTTAATTGTCATGATAATGATCACTTCTGACAACTTTCACAAATCCCCACAGGAGTCACTCATGTTACGTTAATGATTACCTCTGACAAATTCTTGCAAATTCCCATAAAGAATGCTCAATTCTCTATAATCCCTCATGGGATTCCTTTTACTCCCCAGTGAGTTTTTTAGTTGTCACGTTAATGATTACCTATGACAATTCCTCATAAATTCCCCTCGGAGTCATAACTCTTTTTTTTGCCGAAATGGACTCTTGGGTTGTCACATTAATATTATACCTCTGACAATTCCTTCAAAAAAAATTTCTCCAAGGAAGCATTAATTTTCCCACAAAGTTTATGATCAAATCACATTCCCTAGTGAATAAATCTCTTCTTGCTATTATGTCCAGTTTGTCACCTCTGAATGACAGGGCTTTGAGTCTTGCGACCCGTAGTCGGTTATGTCCAGTCAGTCACCTCTGAACCGCTGGTGCCTAGAACTTTCCCTATTTTCAATCCCTGTTACGCCCGCATGGCCTCTGAATATCGGATTCTTTTTTATGACTCAAACTGTCATGTCCACATTACCTCTGAACAGATAAGTCAAGTTGTTATGCCTGCATGGCCTCTGAACATCAACCTTTTTTGGTACTCAAACTGTCATGTCCAGTTCGCCACCTTAGAACAGACGAGTTCATAGCCCCATTCTTCTTTCCCCCGTCAAGACCATGAGTTCTTGCTGTTAAGTTAATATGACTACCTCTAAATCGCAAATTGCAAGCTGTTGGCCCAAGGTTACAATCACCAGTTTCTTATTTTGATGATAATAAGGCATATGTGGTTATTCAGTACTAATCAAGTTTAAGTGTTTGAGTGTGTTTCAGGGTTCAAGAAGATTCAATGAATTTTCTTCCTCTAAAGGATGGCGCTGAAGACTTAAGGGTATCAAGTATGGGATTGAAGCTCAAAGCACTCGACATCGCTATTGGAGAAGCCCGCTTGTAGACGCTTGTAGTCACTAAGAACCTTGTAAGAAAATAGTATATAAATGTGTAGAATATAGATTTGATACTCAAGAAGTTTCACACACAAAAATACATGTTGAAAATATAAGTTTTTATCGTATTGGTATTTTGCATGTTAGGTACTTGATACATGTTTTCAATTTTTCCAAAATTTTATATTCTATTTAGAACATACATTTCATTACCTATACATTGTTATATCTCTTAAAAACCAATACAGAATATTTTTAAAATAGTTTGCATTTCAAAAACAGTCAAAAAAATATGTTTCGGCCCAGGTCAGTCGACCAAACGGTCGACCGTATCCGATTATAGGCCAAGACAGTCAACCGAGCAGTCAGCCGATCCTCTGGCAGGGGTTGTGCACATTGTGCACGTTAGTCGGTTGACCGACCGATCGACCACTAACCCAGTGCTCGACCGATAGATCGACAGACTGACTCAACCCATGTCTCTGTTGGGTGCCAGTCGACTGACCACTCTGATTAAAAAAAAATTTTGACAGAGTCTAGTTGATCGTAGCCAATGGCTAATTCAGATTGATTGGCCGGTCGACCAAAGTTCTGATAAAAGCAATAACGGCTAGTTTTTAGAATCTATCTTCTTATCTGATTTTTCCAACGGGCATTTTTGCTTTTTCTTGGTCAAATCTCTTCCCAAATGAAATGGTGAGCTAAACTAATAGTATTTATGAGTTGCCTATATATATGGGTCATGGGAATAGGATTCATACCAGAATATACAAGAAAGTTTCAAGAAGTTTCCACAAGTTTTTCAAGTTTTTGAGAAATACATTGAAAATCAAGTTTCTAGTTTTTAAGTGCTTTCATTTTCAAAGCTATCTCAATTGGTTTTTCAGCTCTTAAATTCTTTCAACTAAATTTTTACTCAAACAAACTCCTTGAGCTTCAATTTTTATTTACTCTATAGGAATTTGTAAAAAAGAGAGTGTTTGTGATATAGTGGTCACTAAGAGCTTTGTAAACCTCATTGATTTTGTGCTACCTCTTGTGTAGAGGATTGAGTATTAGAATTGTGTACTCCGGTCTTGTGTAAAACATTGTAATTCCTTATTGTAAGGTCCCCATGTGAAAGATCCTATTGTGGATAGTGAAATCCTTCAAGATGGTGAAAAATGGGGACGTAGAGTGGTGGTTCGAATCTCGAAACAAATTCTTGTGTTTGCGATTGGTGGTCTCTTGATCTCATCTCTTTACTTTGCTTACACTTGTGTTGTTGCTCTCTTACACATTCTACTTATTGCTTGCATTACATTTATCATTCTCATTTATTGGTCTTTACTCATCTCAATAAGAAGGCAATTGAGCACCTAAACTCATAATCTAGAGAAATCTTAGAGGAGAAGTTCTAGAGCCCTTCACGGGAAATTCGGTTTCAATCTTCCTTTGAGTGACCGTTTGCATCATTTATCATAAATTATTGTTATTCTGTATTTGATTAGCATTACATCTATTCACCCCCCTCTAGGTGTATTTTCACAAGCCTAGTGTTTCTTAGTTGGTCATGTATATATTATCTCTGAATCGGCAGGTGCTCAAATCCAATTCACCTTTACAGTCTCCAGTGGACTAGCTATCAAGTTAATATGACTAGCTCTGATAGCAGATTTAGAATTTAGCGTGTCTTAGTCTATCACGTTACTACACCTCTGAATAGACTGATCTCTAAAGTCGGGTTCACCTATTGTTTGCTGTTATATTCGGTCATTCACGTTTGAATAACAAACGCTTTTGAGTCTGGTAATTTCAAATCAGTTATGTCCAGTTCGTCACTTTTGAACCAATGAATACCCAAATCTTATCCTTCTTTTTGTCATTATATCCAGTTTGTCACCTCTAAACAACAAAGCTCTGAGTCTATTAATTCCTAATCAGTTATGTCAAGTTCATCACCTTTGAATGACGGATATCCTAATTTCACTTCCAGTCCAGTAGGGACTCTCTTCGCAGTTATGTCCAGTTTATCACCTTTGAACAGGGAACTCTCTTCCTAGTGATTCCTAACCTGTCATGTCCAGTCTATCACCTCTGAACAAGAAAATTTCTAGATTTACCGTCTTTTATCCCCAGTGGATTCTTTCACTTTGGACTAATATTATCATATTTTTCTACCTCTGAATAATTTCAGTCATACCCCTAATTCTTTCGGGAATTTTACTTGATGGACTTTCACCTTCTCAGTTCTTTTAAAGAATTTGCATGCTAAGCTTAGCCTCGCCTGAGGCTTTCTCTGCATGGAACTTTAACTAAGTCTAATTGACTTTTCTAACTTAAGCAATGTCAAAATTTAGGTCACAAGTTTAAAGTATTTCAAAATTTATACCATTTCATTTTGGATTTATGAAAACTTTGAAGGGGTTTTATTGACATTCCTAAAAGACAAACTCCCAAATTGCTCTTCAACCAGTCTGAACGATATCTAACTTGTCGATACTTTCAAAAAATAAGTCGCAAACAAGCTGACAACTAGTTTCGACCCATCCCGAGGAACAAAGCAGTTGCTTGGACTCTACAGATCCAGTGAAGTAGACAGTAGGCCAAGTATGGCATTTGAAAAGGCCTAGGCAGGCCTATGAGCCTAAATTTGCTCAATACTTAGTCTCGCATGAGCCCAATAGGCTATAGCTTCACCTGAAGCTTTTTATAACTCCGCTGAGAGTTAACTTCTAGTTTCGCCTGAAACTTTTCATAGCTCTGCCAAGAGCTAACTTCTAGCTACGCTTGAAGCTTTAGCTTTGTATTGGGCTAGTTCCGCATGAAGCTTTAGCCCAACACTGGGCTAGCTCTGCATGAAGTTTAGCCTTTCACTGGGCTAGCTCCCCATGAAGCTTTAGCCGCGCACTGGGCTAGCTCCCCATGAAGCTTTTGGTCGTATTAATCATTTCAAATCCCTGAACAAGATTAGTGGGATAACTATCCACTACATTACTGCTATTAATGCCCACTTTAAATGGTTGGTTACACCCCATTATCTTCCTATTAAAAGGACATAATTAAGGGATATTAACTCCCTAAGTCAGTAGCTATTCACAGCTTGGCGGGCTAGTCTTGCCAGCAGCTGAGCTAGCCTCGCCAAAGGCTAATTTGGCCTCGCCAATTGGCAAGTTAGCCTCGCCAAAGGCTATATAACCTCGCCCAATGGGCATAACGGATGTTAGCTAATTTTTAAGGGTCCATTACCCCTCATTGAGCCAATAAATAGCTCACTAGAAGGTTAGGCTTAGAGGCTTGAAGAGATTCAAGCCCAAGGCTACATTTTTTTGATTGGTTGACTATTGTAAGCAAAGATCGCTAGAGATCTTACTCAGCTTCCAATTTTTTTAGAGATTCATTTCTCTTATCCTTCAAGGATCAACTTCAGGGCGCCAATACCCTAGAACTTCCATTTTTGAAGAATTTTCAAAACCACGCGAGGAAAAAATTCCAAAGCAGTAGAGTTCGAACTCAACCGCTCAGACCGTCAATGGAACAAAGTGGTCTCATGCTGACCAGACCACCGGCACACTTTCCCAGAATCTCAAAAGAGAGTTCTTGTAATTTTTTTTAATACTTGTAATTTCTCTTCAAAATTTTGTAATGTTTTCCCTAATTTCAACTAATGGAAAACAACTCACCCTTTATATAAGCACCTCCTGAAGCACAATGTCGCCAAAATAAGCGAAGCTCTCTCTCGAGCACAACTAATCATCCAGCTAGAGGAGGCAATGAAGGTCTCCTCCAACCTTCAAGGCCTAGTAAGGACAAAACAAAGTCAAAGTTCACCTACGAAGCTCCTGAATATATCCCCGACCGGCATAGAGGACAGCCTCCGTACAAAAAGCAGGCGCTCTCTATAATTTCGTCAAATCCAATCCAGGGCTACAGGTCAGCGGAGTGTTCCACTCCATTAAAGCTCCCGATCAATGAAGTTTTCAATACCTTCAAAGATCCACCATGAGTCAAATGCCCAAAGACAATCCAGCCCAATCTGTTACTGACTAGGTCGAAGGAGTACTGCTCATTCCATGACTGCAAGGGACACCAAATCATCTATTGCTTGGCCCTCCAAAGATATTTGAAAGAACTCATCCAGCAAGGCTTCCTCAAGAAGTACGTCCTTATACCCGAGGCAATTTTGCGAAAGACGAACACCCCATCTTCCCAAGACCAGAACGTGATCGCTCAATACCCGACGATCGACTGAACATCCAGACTCCCCTTCAGACGTTGTACACCCTTCTGAGCCCTCTCCTTGTTTTGCATTTTAAATAAATATTGTTGCATGTTTTACACTTTACAGATACAGCCATTAGGCTTTTGCCCCAATGATGGGATCTTTCTCCTCTCGGAGGAAACCATGACAACCCCCCGTGATGGGATGTACCCCATACTGAAGTTCACCTAGAGGGGGGTGAATAGGTGATAAGCTAATCTAATGATGAATTAATGCAGAATTAAGACTATTTATGGAAAGTTGTAACGCCCCGATCCCGGCGGGTACGAAGATGTTACTGCGACGTATATACGCAGGTCAGAAATACCCTCACGTATATACGCTAAGCATCAGTACAGGCAAGAATCAGAGTACGGAAGCAAATGGTGCATTATACATTCCAACATATGAGTACAATTACAAAGTTATCACCAGAGGTGACCCAATATTACATGAATATTACATCACTGATATGCGCAATTGCGCGATTACAAAGAGATGTACAAGTATGAACAGTATCAAAGGCACTCACGAGTTTACAAAAGGAAAACTCGAGAGGCGCACAGGGGGCCTGGAAGAATAGAGCTCTGAGCGGTCTGCTGGAGATCCACGCTACCGCTGCGCCACTCTGATCAGCAACTGGGAGAATCCACACGCTCCAAGCTCCATGACCTGGACATGAGGATCCAGGGGAGTCAGATAGAACTCCCCAGGCGAGTGGTGATACGAATGCCAAGTGGCGAGTAAAGATAAGCACACGTGTAACGATAAAATCGAATCATAATCATGCATTGAAAACCGTGTCGTGAACATAAACATGCAGGAGCTAGTAGACATAGAACAAGTGATGCCAAACAGGAAGTACTCATGGTGTGATAAGATAAGAACAGGAGACTGGAGGAATGGAATACGGGTGGTGAAGCAGGGTACGAGCAGCAAATATAATAATAATCATAAAACCGGAAATCCAATGTAAAACCCGATAGAAGCAAGCTCGGCAAAGCATACAACAGATCCATGGTTGGTATCTTTTATTATTATTATTATTACTCGTCTTACCCTGATGTCTAGATATGTGAACTAGCGTCCCAGCACACATATATCCACATCTGAGTAAAGCAAGGTTGTTATTGGAAACCAACGGGGGTATCAACGAACTATATTTACAGTGGGTCCCGTACATGCCCGGGACCACGACCCAGGACGTTCCATCGCTGGTGTATGGAACCGGCCGCAAGGCCTACAGGAGGGTCTTATAGAATGCCCTTATCAAGATGGTACCAAGAAGGAGGGAGCCAGCACTCCCCTCGGTCGCCTGGAGGCCCACAGGTCAGACCGAAAGTTTTAGTTGCACAACATGCCTAGTACCACTGTAAATACGAACACATATTGATAGCCGCAAGTTTCCCCCGACCCGATGTAAGTTGTCTCATTTTACGGTTTATTGGATGATTATCAGATTTCGGGAATGAGCAAGAGTAAGTCAGGATTATCAGGAATACAGGTATATCAGGAGTACGGTTTGTACTATCAAGATGTCAGGTCATCATTCCCGTTATCGTGATAATCATGAGAGTCAAGTATGTCATGCCGGGTGTTAAGTGATAGCATGACAGGAGGATGATATTAGGCAGGTAACCAGTCATATCAAGAGATTGATATTAGTCCGGTGGCAAGTCATGTCATAACAAGGGGTCTTGCCAAGTAGTAGCATGTCTGGTGTCAGGTGATAACACATCAGTTGCCAGGTGATACAAACAGGTGTTAAACAGTAGCATGTATAAAGCATGTCAAGTGTTAACATGTCAGGTAAGTACATGGCACGTGATAAAGTAGTAGCTGAGCACAACCAAGCGGAGCTGAGCAAGCTGGAGACACAGACAGCAAACAGTATTTAACACTGGAGCGTCTGGCATGATTACCAGGACGACTCGGCTTAAAGTGCGAGTAGAAAATCCGGCAGCATCTCGCCTAGACGAATCTAGTGGTAAAACGCTGGACGCTGATCATGATAACCAGGCGGAGCTGAACAAGCTGGAGGCACAGGCAGCGAACAGAGTTTAGACACTAATGCGCTCTGCGAGGTTACCGGGACAACTCGGTTTAATATACGAGTAGAAAATCCGGCAGCAACTCGCCTAAACGAATTTAGTGAATAAAGCACTGAGCGCTAAGTATGCTCGCCAGATGGAGCTGAGAAACCTGACGATCCCAATCACGTCTCTTTAGAGATAGTGAGGGACCGGAGGCTGAATGAGAAACCTGACGATCCCAATCACGTCTCTTTCGAGATAGTGAGGGACCGGAGGCTGAAGGGTCCGGAAGCCAAGTACGCTCGGGGTTTAAGCGCACTCTCGGTGACTACTAGCCATCCCAGGAGTCGGCAGAAACCCAGAGTCCAACGACCACGAAGGGTCGGCCACGCATGGTATAAAGCAGTAAAATACATCACAGGCATGGTATGTATACAAGAATGAAACTACCCTAATACAAGTATTCGTCACAGAGCAATACATGTCCAGTCATTGGCACTCGGCCATACACAGATACAGGGACTCAGCCCAAATACATAATACATGAAAACATGGAATAAAGACATGTCGACCCGACGAAGCGGGGAAATCCAAATGGAGGCGAGAGCAAGGACACTCGCCTAAATCACCAGAAATGCCAAAATCTATGGAACTCGCGCACGCGCCATAAAATATAATAATATGAAAATATTGGAGAGAGAAGGTGAAGAGGAGAGAGAAAGAGTTAGAGAAAGAAAGAGGGCGAAACCTAGAGAGAGAAAGAGACACAGGGAGACGCGGGTTTGGAAAGTGAGACGAGGGGGTCGCAGACGCGGGAGTCGCGTCGCGAAGATGCCACAAACGCGGGTTTCGAGACCCGCGTTCAAATCAGGACGCGAGGAGAACGCGGACGTGGTCGTGGGTTCCGCGTCGCGTTAGCACGAGGAGATCACAGAGGCGGTTATTAGCCCCGCGTCGAGCTGACACGAGAGGGACACGGTCGCGGGCATGGACTCCACGTCGCGTCGATATAATAACGCGAAGGCCGCGTTAAATAGGTGTCAAGTTCGCGAAGACTCGCGTTAAGGATTGCCTGGACGCGGGGGTGAGATCCGCGTCGAAAATAACAGAGAGGAGGGAGATCTAGAGAGAGATAATCTGGATAGAGAGTGAGAGATTGAATTAGGAAAGAGAGAGAGATGGAATCAGGAGAGAGAGAGAAAATATGGAGAGAGAGAGAGAAAGAGAGAGAGAGCAGGTGAGAGAGAGAGAGAGATGAGAGAGAGAGTATGGGAAAGAGATGAGAGAGAGAAAGGGGGTTGTTTCCCCCCCGCTCACACACAGCGCCCCCGTCTGGGGGCGCTCGGCCTGGCCGCCGGCCAGGTGGCGGCACCGGGCGGCGCCGGCCACCGGCAGGGGGAGTGGCGCGGCCACTCCCCAGGAGAAAGAAGGGAAAGAGGGGGCGGTTGCCCCCTCAGCAGAAAAAAAGAGGGGGGCTCAGCCACGCACAGGGGGCTACCCTGGCCCCCCGGGCCGCCCACGGCCGCCGGCACACCGCCGGCGGCGCCCAGAACTGGGGTGGCGCCGGCCACCCCAAGGAGAAGAAGGAGGGGCTGATGCCCCCCTCCACACAAGCGCACAGGGGGCCAGGAGGCCCCCTGGCCGCGCCCAAGGCCGCCGGCATCACGCCGGCGGCGGTCAGCCCCCGCCGGGGGTGCCAGAGGAGGGAGGAGAAGTCCGGCGACGGTGGTGGTGGCCGGATCTAGGGGGAGGAAGAGAAAAAGGAAGAGGGGAAAAGAGAAAGAAAAGGAAAAGAAAAGAAAAGGAAAGAAAGGAAAAGAAAAGAGAGAGGAGAGGGAGATGGCCAGAGTTAGGGGGGTCTCCTCGCCGGCGTCGTAGTGGCCAGAGGCGCTGGCGGTGGTGGCTGGTTGGGTGTCGTCCAAATGGAGAAGGAGAAGAAGAAGAAGAGAAGGGAGAAAGAGAAAGAAAAAGAAAAAGAAAAAGAAAAGGAAAAAGAGAAAGAGAGATTGATGGGAAGAGAGAGATGGATGGGAGAGGGATTAAATGAGAGAGGGGGGTGAGATCGCCCACGTGGAATGGAGTGGGCTGCTGGAGTCGGTGGAGAAAAGAAGAGAAAAGAAAGAAAGAAAATAAAAGATTCGACAAAAATAATAATATTATAATATGGCCGCGAAATATCGACTGTTCCAGAAAATCTCCAAAAATACGCAGAGGTAGAAAATGTCATCCTGAGGAATAATATGAAATCGGTTTTCAGAAATAAAATCCCGTTTTCAAATTAAAAATCCGGAAGTCAACTGCCGATACCGGTCTACACCGGGTCGGCCGGATTTTGATAAATTCCGAAAAATTCCAGAAAATGTATTAAAGAATAAAATATGATTTTAAGAAGTAAAGTGAAAGCGGAATTCAGAAATTCAATTCCGATTGTAAACTAAAAATCCTGGAATCAACCAGCGATACAGGCCGACACCCAATCCGGTGGAATTTTCATAAATTCATAAAATCCTCATAAAAAGTATTTAGATAGGAAATGTGATTTTAAGAAATAATATAAAAATACACTTTTAGTAATTCCAATCCGTTTGTAAATTAAAAATCTGGGAATCGGTCAGCGGCACTGGTCGACACCGGTTTTGAAGATTTTCAATTTAATTCAGGGAATTTTCAGAAAATCATAGAAAATCTAAAATATTGGAAAACGATGTTCAGAACTGAAATTAGTTAAATCAGAATACCAGAATGTCCAAATCGAGCAATACTCTAGGATCGGGTCCTCGGTTCAGACTAAGGCTCACTCTGAGTCCGTGAATCCGGATCCAAGACAAAACGATCATATAAAGAATTCATAATATAAAACAAATACAGGAAGTAAATCGAAAAAATACGATCGAAAAATCTGAATACGCAACTAAGTACGTATTCTGGGAGCAGGGTGTTACAAAAGTTAAAACTATTAAGCTAAACACACCAAGTATAAAACAAGAGTGTAGCAGAATTCCCGGTGAAGGGTTCTGAACTATCTCCTCAAGATTCCTCTAGATAAGAGTTGAGGTACCGCTATGGCTCTCTTGGTTGAATACAAGTGTGAGCAAACAATCCCAAGCATGTATCAATAGAGCACAAATATATCAAGCATATAAAAGGGATAAACAATATAAACATGCAAGATATAAACACAAGTGAGAGATAGAGAGAGCAATCGCAAACATGGGAGATTTGTTTTGAGGTTCGAGCACCCTTACTCTACGTCCCCGCCTACAACACTATGAAGGATTTCCACTATAAACGATCCTACTGGATCACTCGGAGTCGCAACACCTACAACGAGTTCACACTAGAACTCATTAGACTCACTAGTCCCTCACTTGTTCCTGCAAGAACAACACACGCAAGCACACTAGCTTGCCGAGGCTACACCTCTACACCGAGCTCTCGCAAGAACTCAAAACAACACGAACCTGCAAGTTTGCCTCCTCAGATACAAGATGAAACACTTGGTGATCCAAACACTTTGATCGCCTAAAACACTCAAACAACAACTCTCGTATAAGATTAATATAGCAATGGAAAGCTCAAGTATGTGTGAGAAAACTAGATAGAATAGTGGAAGAAAAACTCAAGAAATCTTTTTTGAAAACCACTCTTAAAAACTCTCCTTTTGATATGGAAGTTTTAGCTCTAAAACAAGTGGAGATAAACACTAAAAGATATAGGAAAAACTAGCTTGAAAACCCACTTTAAATCTTATAGAAAATAGTTCAAGGGAACCCCAATTTATAGGCCCCCAAAATCTAGCCGTTGGGGTCCAAATCAGCAGCTGACGCAGCTGTCGGTAGACCGCTCGGTCGATCGCCAACGGTCGAAATTTTGACCGTTGGGAAAAGCAGTCGACCGGACGGTCGACCGAAAGGTGGGCCTTGATCTAACGGTCGACCGCCCGATCGACCGAGGCCATTTACAGAGAGCAGAGCTCTCTGGCGGTCGACCATGCGGTCGACCGGCCCTTGGCTATGCATGTTTGTGTACGTCGGTCGACCCCCCAGTCGACCGACTTCTGGCTCGATCGACCGGCCCGGTCGACCGCCAGAAGACCTAGTTAGCCATGTATAGGGATTAAAACCTAGTCCTTTTACCTTCAATAAAATCCCATAAATTCTCATAAATTCTACAAAAATAAGTTCATTGAAATACTTTGATATACAAACATGTTTGATTAAAAATCAAAATATATTACAAACATTTTGAGCTATTTTTGTGATATAGAAATTTTGACTTTAAACAAAAACTGTATTTTTCAAAAACAATCTCCAAATTGAAAAATAATTTTTTCAAAACTTCTCCAAATACAAAAATAAGATATTTTAAACACTTTTGAAGTTTAGTGTGTATGGATATGATCCACTACACATATGAGATGAAATATCTATGTTTTTGATAATAAGCTCTAAAATAGTTTTGATAAAACACATGTATATTTTGAATCTTAAAAATCAAAACGGTATTTTCTAAAACACATATAAATTTTGTGTGTGTATATATGAACTTAAGAAATCCACCAGCTAGTCTATCCTTTATATTTTATCCAAAATAAAATCTTGACACTTACAAAACCCAACACAAGTCTTCTTAAAAATCTTCTCTTGAAAATCTTCTTCTCCTTCTTGATTTAGTCCAAACTTTAATCCAATGAGCTAGACTTCTCTTGAGTACTTGATGTGATCTTAATGCGTGAGCTCTTAAATTAATACGTGCTAGCTCCAAAACATGACTTCGAATCCTTTGTTGAAGCTAAACACTTACTAAGATCTAATCAAATATCTGAGACTAATTAAATACCAGATCATTAGTACTATAATTATATGAGTTAATTATCATCAAAACTAGAGTGATAGGCCTCTGGGCCAATACATACAGGGGTGATCTTGGTGACCATCCACCCGTAACGACCCGATGATGAGATTTTTCTCCGCTTGGAGGCTGATTCATGGTCTTTCGCTGATGGGGTATGTCTCCACTTGAAGGATCATGTCTGTATACTCCTAGATAAGATAACCCCCCCGCATGAAAGTGTTAATACATATGCCAACATACATCCAACCACAAGTCCCGATGATGGGATTACTCCTACTCGAAGGCAGCCAAAAAAAACCCCGATGATGGGATGCGTCCCCACTCGGAGGCGATTCTGGTTTTCATCCTTCCATAACACGGTGTCGGAACCTGCTCTATAGTGCGACATTAGAATCCGCACCGAGATGGGATTCTCCCACTCGGTATCCATAGCACGGTGTCAAAATCCGCACCAAGATGGGATTTTTCCTACTCGATATCCATAGCGCGGTGTCAGAACCCGCTCCATAGCGCGGCGTCGAATTCCACACCAAGATGAGATATCCCCCACTTGGTATCCATAGCGCCGCGTTGAAACCCGCTCCATAGCACAGCGTCAAAACCCACACCGAGATGAGATTTCTCCCATTCGGTATCCATAGCATGGCGACAGAACCCGCACTGAGATGGGATTTCCCTCACTCGATATCTACAGCACGATATCAGAACCCGTTCTATAGTGCGATGTCAGATCCCTTTCCATAGTGCGGTGTCAAAACTCGCCCCATAGTGTGGTATTGAAACCCGCACTTGCCTACGGGCCTTTTTCGATCGTCCAACAGGAGTTGAAACCCTCCGTTGTGGCATTTCCTCCACTCTGAGTCTCCTACTCTTCTATAGGGAGTCCCCCTCTCAGAGCCCCCGTTTGTTCAGTTAATGGGATTTTCCTCCACTCAGAGCAGGTAAGCCTGCGAGCTTCCCTCATCTGAACCTACGTTTGGATGAATGCATACACACATACATACACTTCCAAACAATACAAACAACAGCAAATCAGGTAAGATCTAAACATCCATCTCTCTTTTCATTCCAAAACAACTTTCATTACAAAATTTTCCCGATTGTGTCATAATTACATACCCGGTTACATCTGACAAGAATAATACAGGGTCTATTGCATGTTTATATTTGCTTTTTTGAAAAAGAAATCAGATAAACATATTCACACTCAAACTCGCCAAAAATCACGATGATGAAGCAAACAAAGTCCATCAATCGGGGAACGCTCCATGCAGATGAAATCCTATTGCTCGCGCCACCATCCGCAGCCCCCAAGGAAAGCCTAGGGAGGTTCTTGCACAAAACTAAGAGGCTCCTAAATGGAGGACCGCTTCTTTCTCCCCGAGTAGAGAACGCCTCCAAGGCAACCAGACTATCCCGTTCACGATGTACAAGAACGTGACGACATCGCATCATGATCCCCCCATTCCAAACAGGTATCCAGAGAGGGGCGCCTCATCATCCCAGGTCATCCACCCGTGCTTCCTTCAAGCCTCGCTATAAGAAAAAAAGTCTCCCAGTGCGAGGACCACAGGACCCAGCCTGGAGCGAAGAGTCCAAGAAGTGGACAACGATGATGGAATCAGGATCCAACACCATCGCCACCTGAGCAAAAAATCACTATTATGGATTTTGTGTTTTTGGTTCTGAGACATTATTACTTTATCATTCCATGCGGCATTTTGGGATTGGAATTATTGGTGATATAACTTAGACTATACTCAATTTTAGATCTTAGATATTACTGGTTCATGATGGTAGTCATATGAATAGATATCTGGGTGACATTATTAGTAGATTTGATTATTATTTATTGGTGGTAAAATAGGTGAGAGTTTAGTTGAATATTGATAATTGATTAGTTTGGAGATTCTTTATTAAAAGAACGGAATTTTGGACTCGGAATTATCTGCAGACTTGGTTGAGTGGAGTTGACTTTGGGTTGATGAATATGTATAAATTGAATTCACCTGAACTAGTGGATTTACATATATGCAGTAGATTTGTTATATTGTTTGGATCTGTGATTGAGATTGATGAAAGTGGGAGTGGATTGATGACATTGTATCGGATTGAATAGTGATGATTGGTTAAAGATGGCTGAGTGTTTATTTTATTATATTGAGATTGGGACAGACCGACGAATATTGAGAATCATAGTTGATTGATAAGATGAGAGAGCTGATTAATTATTTATTGAACTGTAGTTTACTGTATCAGATATCTTTACATGGATTTATTCTTGATGTTCACATGACTATTGAGACTATAAGTCGATGGATCAGTTATTGTTATATACAGTATGAGTAGATTAGATCTTGATCAGTTCTATATGAGATTGTACATTGACTAGACGATGACTGTTATTCGTATTAATTAATGTTACTGAAATTACTGAAAAAATTATTGTCAGACTGTAACACACATACTGTTCCATTTTTTTTACCATTTACATGGTAATATCATCCATATTGTTATTATTACCATCATTAACATTGTTATTGTCATTGTATCATCCCAGTAATTGAAATAACATGAATATTGTTGACAACTTACACTGGATTTGGAAAAATTGATGGAAGAGACAGTGTTATTCGCCTAAAAGCCTATCACTTTAGTTTTGATGATAATTAACTCATGTAATTATAGTACAATGATCTTGTGCTCATTAAGTTTCAGATATTTGATCAAGATCTTAGTCGGTGTTTAGCTTCAACAAAAGATTTGAAGTCAAATTTTAAAGCCAGCACGCATTGATTCAAGAGCTCGCATATCAAGATCGCATCAAATACTCAAGAGGAGTCCATCTCATGGATCAAAGTTTGGACCAAGTCAAGATGGAGAATAAGTTTTTTTTCAAGACTTGAGTCTAGTATTTGTAAGTGTTAAAATTTTGTGTTTTATATAAGATAAAAATAATAGATTAGTTAGGATTGTTCAAGCTCATATATACACACAAAACATTTCAAGATAAATAGTTTTAATTTTTGAAAATATAGTTTGGTTTTGAGCTTCAAAAAATATATTAATTGGTTTCATGAATAGAGTTCATCAAAATAAGTTTAAATATTTTATATATATTTTGAATTTCAACATACACATTGCTGGTTCAAATGTTTAGAAAAACTTATTTGATGTTTCTAAATCATATGTTTAAGTTTTGTTTAAGTCAAAATTTATTTTAAAGCTTAACGTCAAAAATATAGATATTTCATCCTATATGTGTATTGGATCATATCCATACACATGCTTCAAAAGTGTTTAAAATATCTTATTTTTGAATTTAAAAGAGTTTTGAAAAAAATCATTTTTCAAATTGAAGTTTAATTTTGAAAAATACAGTTTTTGTTTAAAGCTTAATTTCTATATCACAAAAATAGTTCAAATTGTTTATAATATGTGTTAATTTTTCACATATATTTGTACTTCAAAATATTGATAAGAACTCATTTTTGTAAATTTTATGGTATTTTTTGGGTTTTATAAGACCAAGTTTTAAACCCTTTAAAACCAAGACCTAGGCTTCTGACGGTCAACCAACCGATCGACCGAACCAGAAGTCGGTCGACCGAGTAGTTGACTGATGTGCACAGGAAATGTGCACAAGCCTGACTTGAGGGCTGATCGACCGGGCGGTTGACCGATCCAGAGAGTTTACACTCTGGATTTGGCCTCGGTCGACTGATCGGTCGACGGCCAGAGAGCAGTGCTCTCTAGTTCTTGCCTCAGTCGACCAACCAGTCAACCGATAGGTTAAGACCTGGGCGCGGTCGACAGAGTGGTTGATCCGCAACCCTAACTTTTATAAATATAATTGTTAGCCGGTCGACCGACAGGTCTGTATGGCCAGAAAACTGAGCCCAACGGCTAGTTTTCTGAACCCTAAAAAAGTGGGTTCTCTTGCCATTTTTCTACGAGATTTTAGAGAAATTTTAGAGCCAGTTTTTCCCATCTCTCTTAGAGTTTTTCGCCATATGTTTTTGGGCTAAAACTTCCATACCAAAAGGAGAGTTTTTAAAGAGTGTTTTCAAAAGAGATTTCTTGAGCTTTCAACCACTCAATCTATCTTGTTTTTCTCACACAAACTTGAGCTTTCCATTGCTATATTTATCCTCTAGGGATCATTTGTTGTGAGGATGTTTTTAGTGATCAAAGTGTAGAGATCATCAAGTTTTTATTATTGTATTTGAGGAGACGAACTTGCGATTCGCCTTGTGATGAGTTCTTATGGGAGCTCGGTGTAGAGGTGCGGCCTCGGCAAGCTAGTATGCTTGCGTGTGTTTTTCTTGCAGGAACAAGTAAGGGACTTGCAGGTACAATAGTCCTAAGGTGAAATCGTTGTAGGTGCTGTAGCACCGGGTGATCTTGCGGGATCGTTATAGTGAAAATCCTTTATAATGTTGAAGGCGGGGACGTAGAGCAAGTGTGCTCAAACCTCAAAATAATTCTCCCGTGTTTACAATTGCTCATCTCTCTCTCTTTATTACTTGTCTTTATATCTTGTATGTGCTTATTTTTATATCTTTTATTTGCTTGATATTCCTTGTGCTTAATTGATATATGCTTGAGATTATTTGCTCGCACTTGTATTCAACCAAGAGAGTCATAGTGGCACCTCAACTCTTAATCTAAAGGAATCTTGAGGAGATAGTCCAGAGCCCTTCACTAAAAATTCGGCTATGCTCTTGTGTTATACGTTGTGTGTAGTGTAATAGTTTTTAGTTTGCATAAATAGTGTTTAATTCCGCATTAGTTTCCATTAGATTAGCTTGTCACCTATTCACCCCTCCCTCTAGGTGATAAGTTTAGTATTTTCAAGTGAAATATTTCTGAATGTAGAAATATTGATTCTATTCGAGATATTATTGCTCCCATGGAGAAAATTTTAATAAATATTTTAAATTTTTTCATTTTATCTTTTATTTTACTGCTATTATAGATCCTAAGATTAAATTTAATGGACATAAATTTTTACTTGAAAATTTTTATGAAAGGATGAACTATGAGGATAGTTCTGCCCTAATGTAAACTGATATTGATTCTTCTATAAATAAGTAATATGATCTTTATGAAACTACTTACGGAAATAAACAATCTTCTTCATCTCAAATTTCTTCAGCCTCTAACAGTAGAAGTTCATTATTTTTTGGTCTTTTATCAGTTTTCAAAAATCTAGAACTTCTGACTCCTTAAATGAATTTCATTATCATATCTAACTTGCTGTGACTTCTGAGATCAATCAAGACTCAGGATTTGAAAATTTTGAAATTTTGGCATAATGGAAATCACTATTTGGGGTTAATTCTTTATTTGATCATAAAGAAAGTTATAACGGATCAATTATCCAATTACAAGAGAGGAAAGATAGTCAAGCTCAAATCTCTCCTTTGCTTAATGTTGGGTTCTTGATGCAACGATGGAAAGTGAATCTTATTTTTCGTTGACTGGGTGAACGTCACGACCTCTTGTGAATTTCTCTTTGGATGGTGGGCGAAGTAACACAGCTTCTGTCCGACAAAAATCTCAAAATGACTTAGGCAAGAACTAACTTGAACTCAGCAAGTTGTTAGAAGAGTTTCCTCTTTTGGTATTTCTCAGCTGGAGATTCTGGTCTTTCTAAAGTTTACAACTAAAGTTCTTCTGACCAAAACTTCCCGGCCCCTCTTCAATAGCAAACTGAGCTATTTATAGAGATTTTAGCGGTGAAACTTGAAAGTGCTCTGATACCAATTGAAAAGCACACCTAGAGGAGGGGTGAATAGGTGTACTTGCTAATCTAGAAACTAAATGCGCTAAATGCGGAAGCTAATGCAAATTTTACAATCACACTTAATACAACCAACAAGTGTAGCCGAATTCCCCGTGAAGGGCTCTGGACTAACTCCTCTTGATTCCCCTTGAATGGGTTGAGGTGCTATGTGAAGCTCTTGTGGTTAAGTACAAGTGAGGCACACACACAAGCAAGCCAAGCATATAAGGATGAAGAATATAAAAGATGCAAGGCAACTCAAGCAATAAATGATATGAATGAAGTATGATGCTTTGCACAAATAAATGAGAGAGAGAGTTGAGAGACAATGGATCAAACGCAAAGGCAAAGATATATTTCGAGGTTCGAGCACCCAACTCTACATCCCCGCCTACACCACAGTGTAGGATTTCCAATCCACTATCTCCCAGCGAGGGAACCTCCATCGAGGAGGATTTGTTACAACAAAGGGAGTACCGAACTCCTCTCTCAAACACCGCCTCACAACCGAGGGGTAGGCCTGTAGCCGATACAACAACCACAAACACCTCTACCGAAGAGGGTTTACAAACCAAACTCCACCTCTCACTAGAGGGAGCAAACCAATCACCCGATCTACCTCTACCAAAGAGGGATACACAAAGAACAAGGGTGTACAACAAGTGATTTCTTTCAACCACAAACAATCTCTCTTTCTTTTCTCTTTTCCACAAAAACAAGATCCTAATAGAATAGGATAGAAAATAAGCTCAAGTGTGGAATCAAGGTGTTTTTGGAAACAAGCAACAAAGAAAAACTACTTGGGAAATGTCTTGTAAATGATAGAAAATGAAAACCAATACAATATCCCAAAAACCTAGTTCTCTTTGATTTTCCAAAAACCCAAAACAATAAAGATGAAATCTTTTTAGCACAAAAACTATTTTGAAAACTTGTTTACACACTAGAGAAACACTGAAATTTTTGCTCTTAAAAATCTTTTTAAAACAGCCCAAGAGTTGGGGTATTTATAGCCCCAAAACAAAACTAGCCGTTAGGCTGATGTGGCAGCCTGATAGGCTTGGCGGTCGGCCGCCCGGTTGACCGCCAACGGTCAAAAATGTGACCGTTGGGCAAACCCGGTCGACCGCCCGGTCGACCCAAATAAACAGAGAGCAGAGCTCTCAGTTACGGTCGACCGTTCGGGTCGACCGCTCTTGTGTCTGCCAGACGTGCACGGCTCTGTGCACGTCGGTCGACCTCACGGGTCGACCGGCCCTTGGTGCGGTCGACCCATGCGGTCGACTGACCTGGCCTGTTAGTCACAGTTCAGGGCAGAAAAACTTGTTAGAAATATATTTGAAAAATCTTTTAATACTTCTAAAAATCACCAAAATAGTTTTATCATTTTGTATCGATATATAACATGTAGTAAAAAGTTTAGCTCAAATATCAATCAATATGAACTATTTTTGTGACTTATCATTTTTACCAAAAACCAAAACTTGTATTTTTATCAAACTTGGATTTTTCAATACATGAATAAGATAGTCAAAATAAGTTTGTATAGGAAGTGTAAGCATGCATGTATAACTAGAATCTATCTACTATACATATAAATCATGTAAACTTGTTTTGATCAATCTATTCATGAAAACACATATCGGTTAAACTAAAAAACCGAAAAACCAATATCCAAATATAAAACTTGTGTGTGTTGTGCACTTGAGCATATCAACTATACTAAGCTTTACAAATGGATCTAAAACACACTAAACACTAGGATACCTAAGTCTTCTTGACAATCTTCCATCTTCAAGTCGACTCGATCCCAAACCGTGGTCCACCGAGTGCAAATGAGTAAACTTGAAGCTCGGGCACCGGAATCACCAAGTGAAGGCTTCTAAACTCATCTTTTTGAAGCAATCACCAACTAATATCTTGATCAATGATCTGTAACTAAAATCACAAGATAATTAGTAAACATAACTACATGAGTTAATCATCATCAAAACTAGGGTGGAAGGCCTTTGGGCCAACAATCTCCCCCTTTTTGATGATGACAAAACTCATGGAGTTATATATGCATGGATCAAAGTTAAGCTTCAAAGAAGCTCCCCCTTAACTCATGCATAAACAAATAAACATAATATGCAATGAATATTAAACATGGATGCATATCTATACAAAACAATAAAAGGTTTTAGATACCAATGAAATGTTTAAAAACAAAACATGCTCTAGATACCAATTACAAAACATGCTCTAGATACTCTAGATGCCAATTAAAATTAAACTAAATTAAACTTAATATATGCAAAACACAAACATGCATATATAAAACTCATAAACTCAAAATATTTCTCCCCCTTTTTGTTAATCATCAACAAAGGGGTAAAAACCAAAACAAAACAAAATCTTCTCTCTTTTTAATACAAAGAATCAATCTTCAATAAGGGGTAAAAACAAAACTAAATTAATAAATTTTTCTCCCCCTTTTTGTTCGAAACAACGAATCAATAAAAATAATATTTTCCCCCTTTTTGTCTAAAATAAAACAAAACCAATTAGGGGTGACAATCAATTAAGGTACCAATTGAAAGTATGTCAAAGAATAGCATCTTGATACCAACTGAAAGGAAACAAACAAAAATATTGATACCAATTTTAAGCAAAACACATGAAAATCTTGATACCAATTGAAATTGAACATAATAAATTTTGAATGTCTAAACAAAAATTTTGATACCAATTGTAAATGTTTTTCATTTTGAACATATGATACCAAATTTAAATTTTCAATCATAAAGTATGGGAGTGAAAAACAAATACTAATTGAAAGATGAAATATGAATTTTCTCCCCCTTTATGAAATACAAACTAAAACAATGTTTACTTTTATTTTAACAAGCCTAAGCATTGTTGAAAAAATTTACACAAACATATATATGTATGGAAGATAGATACCAATAGAAATTGATATTCTTGAAATTGAAAGCATACATACATACAAACATATATGAGTATACAAGAAATGTCAAGATTGATACCAATTGAAAGAATTCAATGATACCAATTGAAATAACAATAAGATCAAGTGTATACATCATATAACTATACCTCCCAATCATGGTTCAAGTTTTTAAATGATTTTCATTTTAAGGCATACATGAACATGATCTCCCATCCATCCACCCATCGAAGGTAGGGGTTTTCAAAAATAGGTTTGAAAATAGAGTATGTTTGAAAATCTCTACCATAGTGAAGAATACGAACTAGTTAAATGGAAAAACTTGTTAACTAGTACGAAATCCTTCAAGCAAGGAATAAAACAAATTATTTTTCATGAAATAAGAAATCCACATGATATCAAAACACTCAAGTCAATTAAGCATAAATATGACTCATGAAAACAAAACATGAGTAAACAATAAATGTGAGTGTACAAATACAATGTGAAGATCATAATCATGAAAGATGGACATTAAGCTCAATATTCCTTTAAAACAAAAATATTTTGAAAATGGTGAGTGTACAAGTAATGTGAGACATGGCATTATGAAATTTTCAATTAAGCTCAAAATTCCTTGAAACAAGAAAACACGAAAATCATTAAAACTTATTTAATCTTCAAGGTATATGTATGTCCTATACAAATTAAAGTGTACATACATATCCAAACACAACGAGTCCACAAAGATATATGCATGAAGGCACGTGGCTCAAAAGGATGTATATGTATAACAATAATTTGGATAAAATAGACATATACATGAAGTTAAACAAATAAACACAAAATCAAGAAAAACTAAATTTTCACCAAAACACATTTCATTTCAAGGTATATGTATGAATTGTCAACACAATAAGTATACATACATATCCCTAAATACAATTGAGTCCATATATATAGATTTGCATGAAAGGCAAATGACTCAAGGGGTATACATGTATATCTTAAAGTTTGGCAAAATAAACATATACATGAAATGAAAACTCATACACATAAAACAAATCCAAAAATAGGAATACAAGTTTAAAATGTATGAATCATCAAAACTAGACTATACTAGCACATCTAATGGGTTCAAATAAGCATTCAAGCTCAAACATATATAGATTTATTTGTGGCCCACTATATGCACAAGTATAAATCCTACTCTTAATGAAACTAACATTTAAACATATATTCAAAACATGAAGCATCAAAAACAAGATAAAAATCAACATGGTAAATCTTAAACATGATTATTAAGAAAATTCACATGTTATTAAACCTATGATGAACATGATAGCTAAACAAACGGTGAGAACACAAAATATGGGTCCATATAAACATGCGTGTCTCAAAATGCTAAACATGTATGTCAAGGGTCTAATAAACATGGTATTAACATAATAATCAATAAACATCAAACATGCTATAAACAATGAATATGAAAAGTATGTAAACAATAAATAGGAGTTAGGGATCGTTACCAAAACCTAGAAGGTAACTTTTCTTGTCTCCAAAACATGGTGGTCCTCTCCACCAAACATCCCTTGAAAGTGATGCATCCAAATGATTTCCATGAAGCTCGGAACGCATCCACTCTAAGGTACCGCTACTCTCACGTCATGTGAGAGCCCACACCTACATCAAATAAAGGAGGGGTGGTCTTTGGTGTTGGCTCAAAGGCCTATCACCCTAGTTTTGATGATGATCAACTCATGAAGTTATGTTTACTAATGATCTTGTGTTTAATTAGTGACAGATTCATTATCAAGATCTTAGTAGGTGCATAGCTCAACAAAGGATAAAATGTCAAGATTTGGAGCTAGCACGGTGTGATCCAAGGAGCTTTTGGATCAAGCTTGGACCAAGTCAAGAAGATGAGAAGCCTTCAAGTGAAGACTTCAAGAAGATGAAGACTTGTGTCCAGGTATAAGATTTAGTTTTTATTTTTAGATAAAATATAAAGGATAGATAGTTGGTGGATTGCTCAAGTACATATACACACACACTCTTGATTTAGAATTGTTTTCATAAAAAAATTTTTGGTTTAGAAAAGATTTTTCTTTTTAGAAAAATACTTATTTGGATTTTGGTATTTTCTTATATACATATCTTTTATCCAAAATCAAGTTTAGAGCTTAATGTCAAAAACATAGATATTTCATCTTGATTGTGTAGTGGATCATATCCATACACACTATGCCTTAAAATGAATTATAATATCTTATTTTTGTATTTGATGAAGATTTGGAAAAATATGTTTTGGAAAAACAAAGTTTAGAAAACATGTTTTGGAAAATACAGTTTTTATCATGAGCCAAACATTTCCTATCACAAAAATAGTCCAATCTTTTATAACATGCCTTGATTTTATGCAAGCATGTTTGATTATCAAAGTATATTGGTTAAACTATTTTTGTAGATTTTTATGTATTTTATGGAATTTTATTTGAGCCAAAAAGACTAACTTTTTAATCCCAGAAAACTGTTTCAGGCTTCGTATAAGTCGACTAGCATCCATTAATAGTCGACTAATATGAAGTCGGCCGACCGGACCGGTCGACCGACGTGCACAAACGTGCACGCCTTTGTGTATTGGAGGACGGCCGACCATGCCGGTCGACTGCTCCAGAGAGCAGTGCTCTCTGGAAAGTTCGGCCGACCGCACGGGTCGACCGACAGAGAGTTGGACTCTCAGCTCCAGTGGGTCGGTCGACCCTAGCGGTCGACCGTGGCTCCAACGGTCAGAAATCCGACCGTTGGCGGTCGACCGCACCGGTCGACCGGCAGTTCTGATAAAGCCCCAACGGCTAGTTTTTGACAGCCTATATATTTTGGGGTTTGTGGACTGTTTTCAACAAGATTTGGAGAAGTTTTTAGAGCCAGTTTTTCCCACTCTTTTCAGAAGTTTTTCTCCACAAAATAGAGAGCAAATATTTCCAATCAAAAGGAAAGTTTTATCAAGAGTGTAAAAGAGAATTTCTTGAGTTTTCCTCTACCATCTCTTTCCTTGTTTTCTCACATAAACACTTGAGCATCCATTGAGCTATTCATCTTATAGGTGTGTTGTAGTGAGAGTGCTTTAGGTGATCAAAGTGTTGTGATCACCAAAGATCTTTTCCTTGTTCTTTGAGGAGACGGGCAAGTGTGCTCGTGTTTGTTTAGGGTCCAAGTGTGGACTCGGTGTTTTGAGTTCGGGTGCGATCTCATTGTTTGAGGTGCGGCCTCGGCGAGCCGGTGGGCTTGCGGTGTGTACGGGACTAGGGAGTCCGAGGGATTGTAGGTGTTGCGACACCGAGGAGAGATCCATTGGGATCTTGCATAGTGAAAATCCTTCGTGTGTCGAAGGCGGGGATGTAGAGCAAGTGTGCTCGAACCTCGAAACAAACCCTTTGTGTTTGCGATTGCTCTCTCTCTCTCTTTGTCTCTTGTTTATATCTTGCATTCAATTATTGTCTATCTTTATATGCTTGATATATTCCTTGTGCTCATATTGATATACTTGCTTGGGATTGTTTGCTAACACTTGTATTCAACCAAGAGAGCCAACGCGGCACCTCAACCCATTCAAGGGGAATCTAGAGGAGTTTGTCCAGAGCCCTTCACGGGGAATTTGGCAACACTCTTGTGTTTTACATAGTGTTTAGTGGAAGAAGTTTTATTTGGTCATAATTGTTTTTAGCTTCCGCATTATTTGCATCATTTACCTTTAAGTGACCATTAGATTAGCCTTCACCTATTTACCCCCCCCCCCCTCTAGGTGAACCCTTCATTTGGTACCCATATCTTGTTGGGTCCATGGGGGTTAGTACCTTCTCTAACCCAAACAAATTTATTTGCTAAATTTGAAACATGTATTCTATCATAGCAAAATTTAGCAAGGTGGCCCTTACGTCCACAATGTGTACAAGTGTACACATGAGCATACATGTGAGGAGTGTGTCCGTGAGGAGCATGTGTATGCTATGTAGGGTGTGCATGAATAGATGGAACTTGTTTCTTTCGAAACAAAGTTTCCAAACGTGTGTGACCTGATTGATACACAATATTGCATATTTTACCATATCATTCCCATGCATTTTAGCAAATAAATAAATGATTTTTACTCATCTTCTCTATATATTTACAGGTCCACAACTGAAATGAGAGAAAGCCCAATAATCCTTTAATTAGCAATAATTAAAGTGATTTATTCAAAGCCCAAGATAGAGCCCAAGATTTGAATTTGGATTCAGTTACGATCTGCGCGCCAATTGAAGATTCCAGAAGGTCCAAGTGGCTGAACAAACTCGTAACAACCCACAACAGAAATCAGTTGCACAACTGAATCCGTTTGGCCGCGCCTTGTCGCGCGCGCGCGGCAGATCTGAGGCCGTTGAGCCCCAGATTCTGCCAGCTGGTCCCTCTTCTGGAGAGTTCTCTCTGCAGCCTATAAATACAGCACAAGGACCTGCGAAAAAAGACGGAATGAAGAAGAGAGGAGAAATTGTTAGTTGTTGTAATTTTCATAGGTTTTTCTCTAGGTTTAGTTCTTTAGTCCCTCTTCTTCTTCCCTAGATACTTTGTAAAAGAGAGAGATTGTGAGAGAGAGAGCTTGTGTAATCAAGGTGTGACAACTTGAAGCAACAAGGATTCATCCATTCTCCTTCCTCTACTTGAGCTTGGTTCTAGTTTACTTGCTTTCTTTACTTGCTTTCTTTACTTGCTTGCAATTTACTTCATGCTTTGTTTTACTTTTCTTATGGCTTGTAGCTAATTTTTCTACCATGTACTAGCTAACCACTAGCCTTGCCATCTTCACTAACTCATGGGTGATTGCTTTATTTCATCTTGCAAGTTGGATGGTCTTCTCTTCTCCGATGGGTTAAACCACCTTTCATCTACATGAGAAAGTAATTAGATCAACACGCAAGAAGAAACCTACGCCGATGGAGTGACAACATGAGACACGCCTTCACTATCACGGAGTTTGGTAAGCTTTGGCAAGGTAGTAAGGTAAGCTAGTCATGGTTTGATTCTTCAAGTTTACTTTCTTTTTAGTTGTTAGTCCAAAACCAATCTTCTTGATTTCTTTCCACTTTTCCACCATGAACATATCCATCCATTCTTTCATTTCTTGTTCCATGATTGTTTTATTCTATTAAGCATAGAAGACACTTCGTTTACATTTCTTCACTACGATTCGTAACGCTTCTATCGCTAGCTCTCCCTGAGAATCGACTCGGTATAGCCTTATGCTATAGCGGAGATAGGAAAGGATACATCAATACATTTACATAAACCTTTCTCGTCTTAATTAAAATGGTGTCGTTGCCGGGGAGAGCAACGGATTTTCTTTAAAGTGAAGAACTAAACGAATCTTCTTCTCTGTTGCAGGTTACAGGTTAAAGAATAGGAAATTTTAATTGCAGTGACATATAAGTGGACCTGGGCCTCTGCTCTCGAAAGCAGAGACCAGGATCCCTTAGTTTTGCCGCGGAATCCTGGTTTTTGCCGCGGATCTGCGGCAATCCTGAGTTGACTACTCACAAAATTTCTGCAGGGTCTCCAGCTCTGCAAAATACAGCTTCTGCTATACTTGAATTCCTGTATTTTTCACCTATTACCTGCTAATTTAATCAACAGTAAAAAATTGGTTGAAATCGTTAAAAATTGTTTAGACATTTGCATTTCTAGGCACGTGTCTTTCAATTCCTTTACTTTTACTGTTGAAGAGTGCTGGAGGCAAGGTACGTTTTGCATTGCATGTAGACTAGGAATCATCTCTTGCTTGATTTTCATGCTTTGAGTGAATTCTAGTTATATATTTTTGTACACTTGCACAATTCATTTTTAAGGGCATAACCCATAAATAAGATAAGGTGGGGGATTTCATTACCCTTTCCTTAGCCCAAAAACCACCATCCCAGCACTCACTAACCAAGCCTAATTTAATAAAAAAATAGACGTTGGCCCTAGGGACATCTCGGACTCATCTAGGAGATTATCCTAAGGGGGAAAAGTGTTGGAAATAGACTCTTGTAAAATCAGTGTCTAGGAAAGAGATTGATGGTCGAAAGCCCGAAGGTTGCCGGTTACTTAATTAAGGAACGTCTTCGGACGGAAAACCTCCCACCAACCTTGCTCTTTCCTGGCTGATTAGCTTGTGGTCTACGTCTACACTAAACCTCCCGTGGACGATCTAATTAGTTAGGAGTCGTCTAGGTCTAGGTCAACCCTTCTTTTGGCTTGGTTTTGATTTTTTCTCTTCCTTTTTGTTTGTTGTTTGATTTTTCTTTTTTGTTTGTGATTTTTTTGTGTGATATGGCATTCAACAATTCTTTCCATCCTAATAATAATCCATATTTCACACAGACTCCATCATATTCGGATAATTCCAACCCGGTGTTTTACAATACGCACCAACCAAATACACCGGGTTGGCCTTATCCGAATCAATATGACCCATACCCCCATCTAATAATTATAATTTCCATAATGATTTCAACTCTTTACCGAGTAATTGGGGATTCACGTACCCCGAGTCAAATTCTCAAATTCCTTGTCCACTGTATTCACCTTATACACAGTATTCATTCCCCGATTTCGCTTCTTATACTCCTTTTTCTGAACCATCAATTGAAGAAAAATCTGAGTTACTAAGGAGTTTAGAAGCCAATCTTCAGAGGGCTGAGCAACAACGTCAATAAACCTTTGCCCCTCCAATTCCACAGTATTTTCAAGAGTCTTACTCACTTCCACCTTTTCCTAATGAACAACCATTTGCCTTGGAAACGAGTAAAGATCTCTTGTGTGAGTCCATTCTTCCATCACCACACATTTTTGACTCACAATTTCATCACCAATTCCAAAACAACAGTTCATCTTTTCCACAAAATGATGAACCAATGAATTGTCAAAAGATGCTTGAATTCTTGACTCAGACTCAAAATACTCGTAATCGTGACGTAGAGTTGATGATCCAAACTCTTCATTCTCATCTTATTTCTAATGTCACTAACCATTCTGTCCGAGCCAAAGAGTCATGTAGTTTTGAAAATCAAGATTCAATTTCAGCACACTCACCTGAACTTGTCCAAACTTCAGATCCCATTGACATTTTGGCAAGTTTTCCTTTTACTGAAATTGAACTTGAACATGAACATGATCCTGAACTTCCACTTGATGATTCAATTCTACTTCCTGATTCAATTATGACTCCAGTGTCTTCACATAAATTCACTTCATTTCCCGAGTCATTATTGAATCCAGTACCCATCCATTGTGAAATTGAATCACCAATCTTCCTTGATGATCATGTTGAACTTGACCAATTCATTGCTTTTAAAATCCCATTGATAAATTGGCAAGTTCTCATTTTTGTGGAATTGAACTACATGAGGAATGTGATCTTGAACTCCAACTTAGTGATTCAATTCTTTTTCCTGATTCAATAATGACTCCGGTATCTTTACCTGACATCAATCTTTTCCCGGAGTCAACTTTGGATCCTGTCCCAATTCATAATGAAATTGAATCACCCATCCTTGAGGATCATCTTGAACTTGACCAATTATACACTTCTGAAAATCCCATTGACAAATTGGCAAGTTCTTCAATTTTTGATATTGAACTCAATGTGGAATGTGACTTTGACCCTCAAGTTTGTGATTTAGTTCAAATACCTGAATCATTATTAACTCCTGTTTTGTTACCCAATTTGAGTAACATTTTAGAGTCAGTTTTGATTCCCAACTCTCCTGAACTTGAATCACTAATCTTAGATAGTCACATTCCATCTGGGGGAAATGATTGTGGATTTGAGCTTCATTTTCTTGACTTGGACCCAATTCATGAACTCACTTCGACTCCTGAACCTTGACTTCAGTCACCTTCCTGAGTCAGTGTTAGTTTCTGTCCATTCCGAGTCCAAGTCAACCATTCTATCATTTCATAATCCATTCTGGGACAAGGTAGTTGACAAATTTGACTCAGAAATTTATTATGGAAAATGGAAATTAGATGGGGTAACATTGTTAATAAAATTCACACATGCATATATCATTCTTGTGGGTCATATTCCTGATATTTCTGGTGGGTTCCTCAAAACCCAATGTAATAATGATTGGGCCATGTTTCGTGGACCAATCAGACCACCACCAGAACCACCACCTTAAGGTAATAATTTTTTTTTTCTCCTTCCCTCTCTATTTGTTTCATGCATACATACATCACGATGCATTTAGGACAATGTATGAAATAAGTGTGGGGGAGGGTTTACTAACTTAGAGTTTTTAGCTTTTCTTTCTTTTACACTTCTTTTAGAAATTAATAATTAAAAAGAAAAAAATAAAAAATGAGGAGGGATTTTTATGCTAAAAGGAGTTTCCACACTTTCCAAATTCAAAATCTTTCTAAATTCCTAGGTTTCCTCATATTCCAAGTCCCTAGAGTCAAAGCTCTTTTCAAAATTTCCAATTCCCTAGGGTAAATTCCTTTTTAACCTAGGGATGGAAGTGGGATTCTAAAGTTCTTTCCCTTCTTTAAATAGCCCTCTTCCACACACTTCCTCCCTCAAACAAAAAACATCTCAGATCTAAAAAACTACTTCTCCAGCGCCGCCACTAAACTTTTTCCCTTCCTCCAGATCTCTCTGATCTGCCGCAAACCCGCGGCTTCTGCCGAGATTCCGCGGCAAAGTTGGAGATTCCTGCGTGCTGAAAAATTCCTCACCAGTCGATCTGAAGCACAGCTAGCAGATCGGGTGCCAGCAACTTCATCAGATTCTTCTGTACCCACTGCAGAGATCAAATTTCTTCCCCCCACGAATTCCGGGGGTGGTTCGAATTCAAATCTCTCCTTTTTACTGCTTTTTGATCTTGATTCATATCATGGCACCATCAATTTTTGTTGAGAAAGATTTTGGGCGGATTTTATGTGATGTGAATGGTTATGGGCATGTATTTTTAGAGAGAATTAGGGCAAGGAATTGGTATTCACTAGTGTACGACAACACTGAGATCGATGCATTTTATTGTCCCGACTTGGTGACAATGTTTTACACACACATTGACCAAGCATCAATTGATCCACACATATACCAGTTTACTGTACACATGCCCATAGGAGACTTACTTGTCACGCTTCCTCTTCTTGAGGAAGTCACTACTGTCCCATCCATCACACAACATAGCGAGCCTCTCCCGTTGATTGAATATATGACTATTATGGGGGCTCGTTGTACTGAGCAGGATCGTGGGCTCAAAGCCAGCACGACATTTAGAAATATTCACTGCGTTGGACGTTGGATCCAACGAAACATTTTAGGGCTTGACCACACCTCCTCTTTCAACAGACCAGTGTTGCAAATTATACATGATTTAATGACTCGTCAACACTCGGTTTGTTTGAATAAGGTCATCTTCCATGCACTAATAGCCAACTCTTCACGCACACGAGGTGCCAAATACTCCCATCCCATATTGATTACACGTTTGTGTAGGACTTTCTACCAGCTGATGTATTTGATTCATTCGACCGAGTGTTTGTTGCACCCGAGAGACCTACCAGTTCGTACAATAGTTGTTTGCATGCGGTCTGGACACCTACTGTCCAACCCGAGGATGTTCCGGTAGAGTCCTCCTCTGAGGAGAGTTTTGATGCAGAGGATGAACCTGAGTTTTGGAGGCAGGACCCCCCACATGATACACATGCCTTCATGTCCTCCATCTGGAAGGGCATGAAGAAGATTTTTAGAGGGCAAGTGAGACTGAGGAAAAAGGTAGAGGAGCAATCCTCTAGGTTAGATAACATTGAGGCGACACTGAGGAGATCACAGTCGGCTGGACCCAGCACCACCGCGGGTCCAAAGCGACAGAGGGGGTAGTTTCTTACCTTTTACCTATTTCATGCATCATTTTTATCTTGCATACATTGAGGACAATGCATGAGATAGGTATGGGGGGGTATGTACTAACATAGGACTCTTTATTTTCTTTATAGGATTTTTATTTTTATTTTTTTTTTTAGGATTTTCATTTTTTTAGGTCTTCCATTTTATTTTTAGATTTTATCTTTTTTCTAGATTTTCCACTTTCTTTTTAGATCTTACCTTTTCTTTTAGAAAAATTAAAAAAATATATATAAAAAAATAATAATAATAATAATAAAAACTTTTTGAAATAAGAGACAAAGTTTAGATCTATTTTTAAGAAAATTAAGATGTATCTTAGAAATTAAGAAAGCCTTAATTATGACATCTTAAACCTAGTTGAAATAATAGATCTTGTTGGAAATTATAGGCTAAGTAAGAAAAATGGTGAGATATTTTTATCTTGAATTTTTACCTTAGATAAATATGCACTTTACACTTACACATTTCTTGGGATGGAAACAAAGACCAAAATGCCATAAAAATTAAAAAAAAAGAAAAATAAAGATGTAATAAAACATCACTCATTAAGCTGGATAACTATGCCTCAAGAAGCATGGTTATTTACGCCTAACGGTGATCAAAAAGAATAATCCCCTTAGTTTTGTGGCCTTTTTCACTCGAGACCTTAAACCCGAGGGATGTTTTCTCATCTGGTGCCCTAAGACCGTCTGGTTTGGGAGTCATCGGTTAAAGGCTCGCTACAAGGGTGAACTAGAAAGCCTAAACTAAGGGAAGAAAAAAAAAAAATATATATATATAAATAAATAAATGGCTTGATGGTTGGAGTTGAAATCCCAGAAATCTTCACGAGCACGGTGTGCATATTATCTAGGTTTTATGAAAGATAAAATATTCAATCCAATTTTGAATTCTTACCTTAATTGAAAACAAGATCTTGCATGGAGACTAAGTTTAAGGAAGAATGATTATAGGTGGACTTATGACCTAGGATCACTTATATTTTTGCAAAAATAGTTCGTAAACATGTCTCTTGTTCAAAATACGTTTTCAAAACACTAACATTTGTTTTTTTTTCTTTATGGATTTTGTGGGTGTAATCCGCTGAAAACCCTCAGGAGACAACACCCACTGCACATTGGCTCAAAATGGAGCCCAAACAATCAACACTCTTCTTAAATAAAGATATATCATTGTTAATCAAAGAAGATGTGTGGCATGCAATAGGTGTTCTAGGTGAAACTACCCTAGCATGGCAAACATGTGAAGCAATATCATTTTCAAAGATTTATTTTTATTTAAGCAAATTTCTAATTCTTTTGAAATAAATTCAATTTCTCTTTCCAGAGAATCATTATCTCTTAAAACACATTCAATTTTTGAAGACAAAATATTATTATTTTTCAAAATTGATTCACATTCATTTTTAGATTTTAAAACTTCATTTTCTTTTAATGCAAGTTCAAGTTGAGATTTTAATGAATCCCTATCATTAGAAATCTCCTCTTTCTCTTGCAAAACATTGTTAAGTCTAGAAATCAAATTTTTATTATCTTTTTCAAAGCCTAGACTTTTCTTTTTCAAAATTTTATATTTTTCAAATAATTTTTCACAAACAATAGATAACTCTTCATTCAAAGCATTGGCATCCATATAATCATGATCATCAAATGAAGAGCTAGCACTATCTAGTTGAGTATCCGAGTGTACCTCAAGGGAGTCATTCCCTTGGACCGTATAGCATTGTTGCGGCTCGGATTTATCTCCACTAGATTCCTCTTCTTGTTGGATAGGCAATTGAAGCTTGGAGGAGGTGGTGGTTGTCAACAATTTCCACACTGCAAAGGCGGAATCAAAGTTAGAAACACGCAAAAGATCCTTTAGGAAGTGTGCTTCTAATGGCCTCAAGGGCTTGTGCATTGGCCCCTATATGCTTGCTATCACTAAGGAAGGATTCCTTGGTAATGGCAAGGTAAACCTTGTGTCCTAAGGTTTGTAAATAAACGGACATCCTAATCTTCCAAACACTGATGTTGGAAGGGTCAAACAAAGGTGAGGTCATGAAGTCCATGGGTCCAAACTATATGAGTGTGCAAACAAGCAAATGCAAACAAGATTAGCAAACAAATGGATCTCACTCCTAGGATGTTAAGCCTAAGTATCAGGAGCACTAGCTCTGATACCAATTGAAAGTGCTCTGATACCAATTGAAAAGCACACCTAGAGGGGGGGTGAATAGGTGTACTTGCTAATCTAGAAACTAAATGCGCTAAATGCGGAAGCTAATGCAAATTTTGCAATCACACTTAATACAACCAATAAGTGTAGCCGAATTCCCCGTGAAGGGCTCTGGACTAACTCCTCTTGATTCCCCTTGAATGGGTTGAGGTGCTATGTGAAGCTCTTGTGGTTAAGTACAAGTGAGGCACACACACAAGCAAGCCAAGCATATAAGGATGAACAATATAAAAGATGCAAGGCAACTCAAGCAATAAATGATATGAATGAAGTATGATGCTTTGCACAAATAAATGAGAGAGAGAGTTGAGAGACAATGGATCAAACGCAAAGGCAAAGATATGTTTCGAGGTTCGAGCACCCAGCTCTACATCCCCGCCTACACCACCGTGTAGGATTTCCAATCCACTATCTCCCACCGAGGGAACCTCCACCGAGGAGGATTTGTTACAACAAAGGGAGTACCGAACTCCTCTCTCAAACACCGCCTCACAACCGAAGGGTAGGCCCGTAGCCGATACAACAACCACAAACACCTCTACCGAAGAGGGTTTACAAATCAAACTCCACCTCTCACTAGAGGGAGCAAACCAATCACCCGATCTACCTCTACCAAAGAGGGATACACAAAGAACAAGGGTGTACAACAAGTGGTTTCTTTCAACCACAAACAATCTCTCTTTCTTTTCTCTTTTTCACAAAAACAAGATCCTAATAGAATAGGATAGAAGATAAGCTCAAGTGTGGAATCAAGGTGTTTCTGAAAACAAGCAACAAAGAAAAACTACTTGGGAAATGTCTTGTAAATGATAGAAAAAGAAAACCAATACAATATCCCAAAAACCTAGTTCTCTTTGATTTTTCAAAAACCCAAAACGATAAAGATGAAATCTTTTTAGCACAAAACTATTTTGAAAACTTGTTTACACACTAGAGAAACATTGAAATTTTTGCTCTTAAAAATCTTTTTGAAACAGCCCAAGAGTTGGGGTATTTATAGCCTCAAAACAAACTAGCCGTTAGGCTGATGTGGCAGCCTGACAGGCTTGGCGGTCGGCCGCCCGGTCGACCGCCAACGGTCAAAAATGTGACCGTTGGGCAAACCCGGTCGACCCAAATAAACAGAGAGCAGAGCTCTCAGTTACGGTCGACCGTCTGGGTCGACCGCCCTTGTGTCTGCCAGACGTGCACGGCTCTGTGCACGTCGGTCGACGTCACGGGTCGACCGACCCTTGGTGCGGTCGACTGACCTGGCCTGTTAGTCACAGTTTAGGGCAGAAAAACTTGTTAGAAATATATTTGAAAAATCTTTTAATACTTCTAAAATAACCAAAAATAGTTTTATCATTTTGTATTAATATATAAACATGTGGTAAAAAGTTTAGCTCAAATATCAATCAATATGAACTATTTTTGTGACTTATCATTTTTACCAAAAACCAAAACTTATATTTTTATCAAACTTGGATTTTCAATACATGAATAAGATAGTCAAAATAAGTTTGTATGTATAACTAGAATACATCTACTATACATATAAATCATGTAAACTTATTTTGATCAATCTATTCATGAAAACACATATCAGTTAAACTAAAAAACCGAAAAATCAATATCCAAATATAAAACTTGTGTGTGTTGTGCACTTGAGCATATCAACTATACTAAGCTTTACAAATGGATCTAAAACACACTAAACACTAGGATACCTAAGTCTTCTTGACGATCTTCCATCTTCAAGTCGACTCGATCCCAAACCGTGGTCCACCGAGTGCAAATGAGTAAACTTGAAGCTCGGGCACCGGAATCACCAAGTGAAGGCTTCTAAACTCATCTTTTTGAAGCAATCACCAACTAATATCTTGATCAATGATCTGTAACTAAAATCACAAGATAATTAGTAAACATAACTACATGAGTTAATCATCATCAAAACTAGGGTGGAAGGCCTTTGGGCCAACAATTGTCCCCTAAAAATACTCCATAATAGGGGTTAACTCCCTCATTACGTGGGCAGTAATTAACCCAGTAATAAGGGCAGCTATAATACAGAAGCAGAGTTCCTCTGTAGTTGAAATGCGGGCATCGGGCCTCGCGTTTAGCCGTTGAGGTAATGCTTGAGCTTCGCATTTGGTTGAAATGTGAGCTTCAAGTTCTGTGTTGAACTTCACGTGAGATGCGGGCTTCAGACTCTGCGTCTGGGTATTACATAGATGCCTGAGATGCAAGTTTCAAGCTCTGCGTCTTGATCATCGCAGTGAAGCAGAGACGCGGGTTTCGACTCTCGCGTCTTAGGGCTGCGATGATGCTGAGGCGTGGCTTTCAAGCACTGTGTCTTGGTCATCGTAGTGATGTTGAGATGCGGGTTTCAACCCTCGCGTCTTGGTGCTATGCTAGTGGCTTGCGTCTGGAGTCTGGACTCTGCTTTATGATGACTTGTCCTCAATGATTTTTGAACGATTTACAGAACCCCCTCCAAAGTTTTCGATATTCTGCGGTTGGCTGGGACGGATTTCGAAATACTTTGCACTTTAGTTGAATTAACGTTTCTCATGATTGGACTGACAATAATTTGAGATGCCCTGAGCTTGATCCTATCTGGAATGTGATCTTCGTGAGTGTACTGTAAAACCCTTTAAAGGCATCAGAGATGATTATCGTGAGTGTCTAGATACGCAGTCCAGACCTCCTCGGTGCTCTGAGCTGGTTGTTGGTGTACTGTTGAACCGGGGGTAAACAGTCGTCTACTTGTACCTGTGCACTGTTGAATTGATTGCAGAAGTAAAGACTGAATGCGAGTCTTGTAGATGCAGAGATCGTGTCGCTTTAGAGATGCACTCCTCATTCGAAGTAGGGACACGCCTATTACTTTTGCTAAATAGGCGCGGCCTTTGAAGAGACACGACCTTTGCAGTGAAGACGCAGCTCTCACTCTGCTGAATAGATGCAGCTCTTGCTTCATTAAAGAGGTGCAACCTTTAGAGGGACGTGGTTCTGAATCGCTAAGGGAGGCGCCGCTGTGATTCTTTATGAAAGGACGCGGCCTTTAAGTCTGTGCAAGAACGCAGACTTCAGGACGCGGCCTTTATTTCTTGTGAATAGACGCAAACTTCAGGATGCAACTTCGAAGCGTCGCATGCAATCCGCTTTAAAGATCTTGTTGGATCTTTAAATGCCAAATCAACATTGACGGTTGGGGACTTGTGTCATTGGTATTTCCCAGAGCGACGATCCACGTGTTAGCTCCGCATTTGATTTGATATCCGTGCAGGCATTAAGGCTGATGGCTTTAATTTTTATACCATTAATTACAAGCCTTATGACTTGCATATAAATAGGCCTCAGCCCCTTAATAGTCCATTATCTAGACTATTTTTCTGTGCGAGCATGCGCTCTGAAGAACTTTGTCTTAATTTGTCTATCTTCCTTCAAGGTCATGTGTTCTAATGAACAGCAAAAACTCAAAGCTTCCCTACTTTCCTTCAATATTCTCCAAAGATTATCACCGTCAAGTGATTTCAAGGTCAAAAAGTATTGCTTTAAGTGCTTTCACGGTCGCGCCTTGATGAATAAAGTCTAACTTCTAGAGAATTCTTCTCCGGGTAGAAACTATTTGTCGCCATGAATTACTCAGCTTCTCTGAAATTTTGTCTTTCTAGTCCATGAAGAGATTCTATCTCTTGATTCCCCCTTGAAATCTGATTAACGCACTCCTGTTCTGTAGACGCGTCTTTCAAATTTCTTTGATAAAATACGAGCTTAGTGACTACAAAATATAAGTCTCAAGTTCTTCAGACCCGAGTGTGATAAACTCTATGTTTGGATCTTGAAATACGAGCTTTGTATATGAAGCTCGCGTTTGGGGTTCTTGACTTAGAGAATTTTGAGTCTTCTCTTTTGAGGCCTCTGGACGCGAATATGGCTAACCCTGCGTCTCAGATGCAGGTGAGGTGAACTTTGTGTCTTACAGTTACCTCAGGCAGTTTTTAAGACCCGCATCTGCATTCTTAATTCATGCCTCGTGTCTCGCATGTCGGACGCAAGTCCAAAATCAGACTACGTTTGGATCTATATTCTCTGCATCGGTTAACTCCGCGCCTGGAGTTCACGGCTTTAATCTTGTGTTTGCACCTCAGATTTTTTGTTTTTTTCTTTGCAAAATTTTAACCTTTTGGTTTATACTCCTTGCACGTTATGGCAGTGATTGGTCGCTAATGTTGCATATTTAATATCACATGTCCATACTTATTATAGAATAAAAGCCTGCATTGTCCTAATTAATTGTTTGATTTATTTGCAGGCCCAATCCTTAAGGAGATGAAGAGAAATGAGCCCAAAAGCCCACCAGAATTCTGAATTAAATCAGAGTTAATTCGCACTCACTAAATCAGGACAAAATCAAGAGGATGAAAACCGGTTGAGAAGAATCCTCTCAGAATCGATCGGTTAAAGCCAAGAATCCAAGGCCATTTCGTCAGAATTCGGAACTCAAACGAAGAAACTAACAAAGGATAAAGTCAGAAGATAATCCCAAGATGACCCACCAACAGGGTGTGGCCATCTGGCCACACCCTGGCTGCGGAAACGCGGCAAAAGCTGCGTTTCCGCGGCTTTGTTGGGGAGTTAGGGGGAGCGTTTGCTCCCCCGACCTCCCCAGGATCCTATAGATTGGGTTTTGTGCCTATAAAAGGCCTGTACTTGCGCTGAAAATGGACAACCATGCAGATTAGGATTTAGCCTAGTTTTAATTCTTTGTAATTTAGGTTTTTCTTTTCTTTTTATGTAACTTGTATGTAAACTTAGGGTAGAAAAAGATTCATGTAAGTAAGAGAGAGAGGCTGATGTTGAGAGTGACACCGATGTACCCTCCTCCTTTCTTCCATTGTCTCTGCAAGTAATAAAGGTAAAAGTTTCTTTTTATGTTCATATTTTGTTTTGCTTTCCTCTTCCTCTTTCTACTTTACCTTGGTTGTATTTGTTGAGTCTACAAGTGAATTCCAAAGCAAGATAACTAAGCTACGTGAGAGCCAGCGATAGTTCATGAAGACGTTCTACTCTTCCAAGCTCTACATCACTTCGTTCTTGATATGTTTGACGATATAATGTGCACGGGGACTGAGCTCGAGTTTATGATCTATGCGTTGAACGCCTCTGAAGCAAAAAGGTAGAACTTGCAAAAGGTTTCCAGGTAAGTCATCAATTAAACTAGGTAAGTATTCCTTCCTTTTCTTTTCTTTCTCTCATTTCTGTAAATTATATCACCACCTCTTCCAACTCTTTCTTCTCCACTCACTCCATTTGTACATAGTCGCTTTTATTGTTTTCTGATTTTTCCACCTTCTTCATCTTTCACTTTCTTCTTAACTTTAACTATAACTTTCTTTTTTCATTTTTATAACTTTAAAACAGAGAAGAACTTTCGCTTATTTTCATAACGATTTCAATAAAGAAACGTAAAGCTTCCATCGCAAACCCTCCTTGTGGATCACGACCCGCATAGCCACTTGCTATAGCGGAAGAATTGAGCACTTGCACATTTTTATTATAAGTTCTGAAATTTCGTACTTTTTGTGCAGGTTTTGCCTCAATCAAATTTTGGCGCCGTTGCCGGGAGGGTTACAGGGCAATCAAAGCAGGAAATTAATATTGCAGTGACATACAAGTGGTCTTGGGCCTCTGCTCTAGAAAGCAGAGACCAAGGGCCCTCTGAATTGCCGCGTTTCCACGGCAAAAGCCGCGGAACCGCGGCAATGAAGAGTTGACTACTAACAGCTTTTTGCAGGGCTGCTTAGTTTACAAAAATTCTAGTTTGCTGCAATTCTTTATTTCCTATATGCCATCACATAAGCCTTCTAATAATTAACAGTAAAACGTTTGTTGTAAAAGTTAAAAATTGATTAGACGTTTGCATTTTAGGCACGCGTTTTTTCAATTCATTTATTTTTACTGTTGAAGAGTGCTGGAGCAAGGTACGTTCGCATTACATGTAGAATAGGATTCATCTCTTGGTTGATTTTCATTGCTTTGAGTGATTCCTATTTACATATCTTGTACACTTGCACAAAATTATTTTAAGGGCACTAACCCATAACAAGATAAGGTGGGGATTTAATCACCCTTCCTTAACCCAAAAATCACATTCCAAGCACTCACTAACCCAAGCCTAACAAAAATTGAGTAGACGTTGGCCCTAGGGACATCTCAGACTCAATTAGGAGATTATCCTAAGGGGAAAAATGTTGGAATCTGACTCCTGCAAAATCAGTGTCTAGGAAAGGGATTGAGGGCCGAAAGCCCGAAGGTTGGTGGTTATTTAATTAAGGAACGTCTTTGACGGAAAACCTCCCACCAACCTTGCTCTGACCTGGCTGATTAGCTTGTGGTCAAAGTCTACATTAAACCTCCCGTGGATAGTCTAACCAGTTAGGAGTCGTCTAGGTCTAGGTCTACCCTAACTTAGTTTAGAATTTTTTTTCTCTTTTATTTGTTTGCTTATTTGTATTTTCTTTCTTTTTGTTTGTATTGTGTGATATGGCTTATAATAATAATTTTTCAACTTCAATAATAATCCATATTACACACCGAGTTCATTTTCGGATATTACCAACCCGGCATATCATGCCTTTAACCAACCTAGTGTGCCGGATTGGTCTTATCCGAATCAATATAACCCATGTCCCCAATCTAATAACTATAATGTCCATAATAATTTCAACTCTTCATCGAGTCAGTGGGGATTCACCTACCCCGAGCATAATTTTTAACCAACTTGTCCCCCTTATCCACCTAGTCCACAATATCCCCAAGAATCATACTCAGTTCCACCAGTCCAAAATAAAAAACCATCAATTTTGGAAAGGAGTATGCGTGAGTCCAAATAACAATCACAAAATCTGATGGACTCACAATTTCACTACCACTTCCAAGATAACACTTCATCTTTTCATTAAAACAATGAATCCATCAATTATGAAAAGATGCTTGAAGCCATGACTCATGCTCAAAATGCTAGAAATCGTGACATAGATATGATGGTCGAATCTCTACGTTCTCACCGTTGGACCAGTTCTGATGTCACTAACCATTCTGTTAGAGCCGAAGAGTCATGTAGTTTTGGAAATCAAGATTCCATTTCAGAACAACCATTTGAACTTGCCCAAACTCCAAATTTTGAAAAAGATATTGACAGTTTAGCAAGTTTTCCTTTCCTGAAATAGAACTTGAAAATGAATATGATCCTGAACCCCAACTTAGTGATTCAATTCTACTTCCTTATTCGATTATGACTCCGGTGAGGGTATCTTCACCTAATTCGATCTTTTCCCCGAGTCAACGTTGGATCCTGTGCCTATTCATCATGAAATTGAATCCCCCATCTTTGAGGATCATATTGAACTTGACCAATTATACAATTTTGAAAGTCCTATTGACAAATTGGCAAGTTCTCAATTTTTTGATATTGAACTCAATGAGATATGTGACCTAGATTCTCAAATCTGTGATCCAGTTCAACTTTCTGAATCAATATTGACTCCTGTTTTATTACCAAACTTGAATAATATTCTAGAGTCAGTTTTGATTCCATCACCTATCATCCCTGAACTGGAATCACCCATATTAGGTCACATTCCATTGTTGGAAAACACATGTGGACTTGAGTTTCAACTTCTTGACTTGGACCCTATTCCTGAACCAATTTCGACTCTTGAACCTTTACTTGACTTAAGTTACCTTCCTGAGTCGGTATTAGTTCCTGTACTTCCTGAGTCCAAGTCAATCATTCTATCATTTCATACTCCTTTCTGAGACGAGGTGGTTGACAAATTTGACTCCGAAATCAATTATGGAATATGGAAATTAGATGGGGTTAAATATTTAATAAAGATCCTTTATGGATACATCTTTTTAATGGGTTATATTAGAGAAATTTCTGGTGGGTTCCTCCGAGACCCAAGAAAAGTTGATTGGGCCGCGTTTCGTGGACCAATCAGACCACCACCGGAACCACCACCTTAAGGTAACCATTTTCCTTCCCTTTCTTCTTTTTCATGCATCTATGCATTAATTCATACATTGAGGACAATGCATGAGATAGGTGGGGGGAGGGTCTAACATAACTTTTTTTTTTCTTTAAAATAAAAAAAATTAACATTTTTCTTTACTTTTAAAAACTTTTTGAAAAATTGAAACAATATTTTGACTTATTTTGTAAGAAATTAAGTTAATTTTAAGGAATAGGAAAATCCAAATTAGGATTTCTTATACTTGGTCAAAATAAGATTATTTGTTTAAAATTTAGAGTTAGGAAGATAATTTGTCAAAGTAATTTGGTCTTGATCTTTACCTTGATGAAATATACACACTTCATACACTTACACACTTAGGGTTCAAAAACAAAGATTCTTATGCCTTATATAAAAAAAAAGTCTAATTATTGATTAGCTAGGTGCTTTGGCCTAAGCAAGCCTTAGTATTTATGCGAAAGATGATTAGATAAGTTATAAAATATATATATACAAACAAATCTAATTATTGACTAGCTAGGTGCTTTGGCCTAAGCAAGCCTTAGTATTTATGCGAAAGATGATTAGATAAGTTTGAAAAGAAAAATCCTCTGATTAAGCTGGGTATTTGTGCCTAATAAAGCATAAGTATTCACGCCTAAAAGAGGTTTATATAATAAATCCTTAGTTTTGTGGCCTTGTTTGCTCGAGTCCTTAAGTCCTTGGGGGTATTTTCTCACCTGGTGCCCTAAGATCGTTTGGTTTGGGAGTCATCGATTAGAGACTCGTTACATGGGCAGATTAGAAAGCCTAATAGAACTAAGGAATAATACCACCAAAAAAAAAAGTATATATAAATAAATAAGGCATAAGAGTTAGAGTTAATGAACCCTTAGTCAAAATTTTCACATTCACAAGGTGCATATGACTTAGGGTAAAGTAATAGACTAGATGAGAAGTACAATTTGACTCCTTACTTTGATTGATAACAAATTTTTGAATAGAGACTAAGTTTAGGAATGAAAAATTCGGTTTTCCTATAACTTATAGATTGCTTAGATCTTACAATCATATTTCAAATATTTTTCTCTTTCAAAATGCTTTTCAAAAATACTAACTCTTTATTTCTCTTTCTTTATGGATTTTGTGGGTGCAATCCGCTGAAAACTCTCACGAGACAAAACTCGTCCTCTAGGGGGAACCTAGAGGTTTAACGGCTTGTTGCACATGCTCAGTGCAAACGCGTGACCTGCGAAAGTAGTCTAATAATCCTTAGTATAGTTTAGTTGTTTTGCTCGAGGACGAGCAAAAGATAGGTATGGGGGTGTGGGTCGCTAATGTTGCAATTTAATATCATATGTCCATACTTATTATAGAATAAAAGCCTGCATTGTCCTAATTAATTGTTTGATTTATTTGCAGGCCCAATCCTTAAGGAGATGAAGAGAAATGAGCCCAAAAGCCCACCAGAATTCTGAATTAAATCAGAGTTAATTCGCACTCACTAAATCAGGCAAAATCAAGAGGTTGAAAACCGGTTGAGAAGAATCCTCTCAGAATCGATCGGTTAAAGCCAAGAATCTAAGGCCATTTCGTCAGAATTCGGAACTCAAACGAAGAAACTAACAAAGGATAAAGTCAGAAGATAATCCCAAGATGACCCACCAACAGGGGTGGCCATCTGGCCACACCCTGGCCACGGAAACGCGGCAAAAGCCGCGTTTCCGCGGCTTTGTTGGGGAGTTAGGGGGAGCGTTTGCTCCCCCGACCTCCCCGGGATCCTATAGATTGGGTTTTGTGCCTATAAAAGGCCTGTACTTGCGCTGAAAATGGACAACCATGCAGATTAGGATTTAGCCTAGTTTTAATTCTTTGTAGTTTAGGTTTTTCTTTTCTTTTTATGTAACTTGTATGTAAACTTAGGGTAGAAGAAGATTCATGTAAGTAAGAGAGAGAGGCTGATGTTGAGAGTGACACCGATGTACCCTCCTCCTTTCTTCCATTGTCTCTGCAAGTAATAAAGGTAAAAGCTTCTGTTTATGTTCGTATTTTGTTTTGCTTTCCTCTTCCTCTTTCTACTTTACCTTGGTTGTATTTGTTGAGTCTACAAGTGAATTCCAAAGCAAGTATAACTAAGCTACGTGAGAGCCAGCGATAGTTCATGAAGACGTTCTCCTCTTCCAAGCTCCGCATCACTTCGTTCTTAATATGCTTGGCGATATAATGTGCACGGGGACTGAGCTCGAGTTTATGATCTATGCGTTGAACGCCTCCGAAGCAAAAAGGTAGAACTTGCAAAAGGTTTCCAGATAAGTCATCAATTAAACTAGGTAAGTATTCCTTCCTTTTCTTTCTTTCTCTCATTTCTGTAAATTATATCACCACCTCTTCCAAATCTTTCTTCTCCACTCACTCCATTTGTACATAGTCGCTTTTATTGTTTTCTGATTTTTTCACCTTCTTCATCTTTCACTTTCTTCTTAACTTTAACTATAACTTTCTTTTTTCATTTTTATAACTTTAAAACAGAGAAGAACTTTCGCTTATTTTCATAACGATTTCAATAAAGAAAAGTAAAGCTTCCATCGCAAACCCTCCTTGTGGATCACGACCCGCATAGCCACTTGCTATAGCGGAAGAATTGAGCACTTGCACATTTTTATTATAAGTTCTGAAATTTCGTATTTTTTGTGCAGGTTTTGCCTCAATCAAGCCTCAGTCCATTTTCTGCGTTTTCGCTGGACTCATGGGAGAATATTTCGACCAGCCAGCTTGTTCGGTCGACGAGCGCCCGAGAAATCAAAGCTCCTATTCGGCAAGATTAGTTCATGGGAGACTATTTGGACCAGCTGGCCCATTCGAGTACCCAGGGAGTCAGGGCTCCTGTCGATGGGCGCGCTTGGTTCATGGGAGAATATATAGACCAGCCAGCCCATTTGAGCACCCGCGAAATCAGGGCTCTTGTCCATGGGCGAGGAGGATCCGCGCCGTTACTGATACCCGTCAAGGCCTTAATGGACATGACGTACCAGCAATGCCCCGGGTTCGTTATGGTCACAGTGGGTACAGTGGTAGGTTGGTGGTAGGTATGGCGGCCTTGAAGGTCACGGGAAAGAGGACGTACCAGTAAAGTCTCGGATCCTCCCTTTGCCAATTTTGATTTAGGAAGATCCAGCTTTCTGGTGACAAAATCTGCCATTAAGCGAAAGATTATGACCCACACCAGTTGGTCGGGTGGAATCAGAATGTTCCTCTACATTTTGACCTCGAGAAACACCATTGTTCTCAATCGGTGGTAAGCTTCTTCAATGTTTACATTATGCATCAGGATGTAACCAGCACTCGATCGGCTCGACATTGATCAACTGTGATATGATCCAACGGAGGAAGAAAGGGATCTTTCTTCGGCACTCTTCCAAACATCTTATATTTGGAGCGGTGTAGATGTCTTGAGGAGTAAGTGCAGCCTTTCACCGAGCGAGGGACTTTTTTGTGCTCCTTTATTGTAACACTCAATCTTATTGTATAAGAGAGCGTCTTGTATCACTTTTATCTGTTTGAATATCAATAAAAGTGATATTTTTTTTGTCTTCTTATATGTCTTGACTTCCTCTTTGTAATGAAAATCAGACAAATAGAAGTGATTTCTTTCGATTTGCTAGAAATGTAATATTTACTTAGCAAGTCGAAAAGAAAATTTAAAATTACTGTTAGAGGTGTGATATTAACTTGGCAGGAAAGTGAGCTAGAGGTGTGATGTTAACTTAGCTCCACGGGAATTTTAGCTTCATTTGGGAAAACAAAGAACATTACTGTCATAAGTGTAGTGTTAAACCTGACAGTGAAGATAATGCTAGATGTGTAATTTTAAACTTGGCATTAGTCATCTCAACTTCAATAGGGAAGTTCTAGAGAAAGTCATTATCATAGGTGTATTATTGAACTTAACAATAAACTGGACGCTTGAGGTGTGATGTTAAACTTAGCATCGCTCAACTCAACTTCGATATGGAAGCCTGAGGAAAAGTGATTGTCAGTGGTTTAATATTGAACTGGGCAGCAACTTGATCACTGTTAGAGGTGTGTGTTAAACTTAACAGTAATTGTCAGAGGTTTAATATTATTTTGACTGAAATTGGTTTGCGATAGAAGCAATTTTGAGGACTTGTCATTCTATTGATGAGAATTAACAAGTGAAATTTGAAATGTTAGAGGTTTAATTTTGAGCTTGACAAGACTGGTTTGCGATAAGAGTAATTTTGAGGACTTGTCATTCTATGATGAGAAATGACAAGTGAAATTTAGAATGTCAGAGGTGTAGTGTTAACTTGACAAATTTGATGATTTGGACTCCATGTAGAGGAGAGACAAGTGAAATTTGTACTCACTAGGGAGTATTGAAATTTTTCATTATCAGAAGTGTAGTGTTAACATAGTAATGATTGCATTTGTGGACCTAACACTCTATAGAAGAGAATTGATAGGGGATTTTGGTGGAAAGTGAAATGAATTGTTAGAGGTTTAATATTAACGTGACAATTGCTGATTTCCTAGATACATGAGAGATTCGCCATTAGAGGTGTAATATTAATATAACAGCAAGGATTTTTAATGAGTTTTGTTGTCAGATGTTTAATATTAACTTTACAGAATCCACTGGGGATTGGGAAATTCGGCTTGTCAGAGGTTTACTGTTAACGTGACAAGTTCCAGCTCATTTATTGGAGAAATGAACACAGGTATTTTTGTGGTCCTACTATTCTATGGGTGTCCTACCATTCTATAGGTGAGAATTGGTAGGAGATTTTGGAGGAAAGGATGGGACCAAGTCTTTTAGGGTTTTTTGCAAACCCTCAGCTATCAACGGATTTGGTGTGCCTTTACCAACTACCATTTGAGTTGGGTTAGCCATGCTATCCCCTCAGCATGATGAGTTATCGAAGACTTATGTTGGACTTAAAGCCAACATTTTCTTCTATCCTTAGTCGTTGGAGGCGTCGGATGTCTATAGAAGAGTAACCAAGCTAAAACTAAAGTTTTACATTTTGTTTCATCCTCACTATTTATATCATGCATCATGATGTGACCACCGCTTGATCAGTTTAACACTGATCGCCCGTGATGTGATCCAATGAAGGAAAGAAGCTTTCTTGGATCTGGAGTTTTGATCAAAATATAGTATTAACCTGATCAGGAGAAGAATGTTATCAAGGATAATATTTCTTCAAGAATTTACCGTTGATTGGCATCATGAGCATATCACCGTCTGGGTTTATAAGGCGATATGCTCCATTTGAGTAGACCGACTCTACTATAAATGGTCCTTCCCATTTGGGCTGAAATTTTCCTTTAGTTGCGTCATCACCATAGGTCTTCTGATGGTTAAGACAAGGTCGTCTTTCTTGAAAGTCAACTCCTTGACTTTTATATTGAAGGCTCTGGTAATTCGATCTTGATAGAGCTCGATTTGCTGTTGAATTGCAAGCATTTATCATCCAAAGCCTCTAGCTCTTGGAGTCATAGTCGATGCTTCTCCTCATTTGTCATCTCTGTCGTCAAGGCAATGCGTAGAGATGGGATTTAGATTTCCAATGGGAGTATGGCTTCACACCCATATACGAAGGAGAATGGTGTATCTTTCGTTAGGGTTCGAACCGTCGTACGAAAAGCCTATAAGCATCACCTAACTTATTGTCCCAGTTACATTAGCTTTTCGAGACGAATTTCTTGAGAAGTTTCTGATAATCTTGTTGGAAGTTTCTGCAAGGTCGTTAGCAGCTGGGTAGTATGTCGTTGAGGATACATTTTGGATTTTGAACTTATTGCAGAACCTTTGAAAAGCTTGACTGACGAACTGGGACCCATTGTCATGAATGATCCATTGTGGCACACGAAAGCGATAAATGACGTGATGTTTAACAAAATTGATAACGTCAGATGCCTTTACCTCCCTCAAGGGAATAGTTTCAGCCTATTTAGAGAAGTAATCGGTGTAGCTAAGATGAACCGATGTCCTTTGGATTAAGGTGGGCTGATAGGGCTAACCACGTCCATTTCCCACATCTCAAATGGCCAGGTTGAGGCTGTAGAGCGAAGATATTCCGGTGTTTGATGGATGAAGTCACCATGGACCTGACAGGCGTGACATCGTTTGGCGTAAGTGATGGCGTCAGGGATCATCTTAGGCCAATAATATCTCAATCTTCGGAGTCGATCTCCAAGCTTCGGACCAGGCTGATGAGCTCCACACAAGCCGTCATGCGCTTCTTTGAGTACTCCTTGTGCCTCCTTTTGTGATAGGTAGCAGAGGAGGATCCCATCATGCGATCGCCGATACAGTGTTCGCGTGGTCGCGTTGTAATAAAATTTGGGGGTTTTCCTTCTAATGACAGCCGCCTCTTTGGGATCATCAGAAAGAATGACGTACAGTGCATAGTCAATGTACGGAATCGCTAATCCTTGAGTTTTGGACCTGTTGAAGTCTCTAAAGCTTCTTTGACTTGACAGTCTCCTGTCGGTTTTAGTGATCTTCAAAATGAATCTTGGGCAGTACAAGTCATGGCTGTAGACGAGTATTTTCTCTACTATTCCAGCTGGAAGAGTTAAGGAAGCAACGAGAGATGCCAGTGCATCTGCATGCGCATTTTACTGGCGAGGCAAATAATTGATGAAAAAGTTTTTGAATCTCTCAGCCATGTGAATAGTTGCGTTGTAATAGGGTACTAAGTCTTCATGTCTGACGTACTCCCCACGAACTTAATTAACGATGAGTTAGAGTCACCGTATACTTCAAGAGTTTTAACTCCAATCTCATCGGCGATTTGCATTCCAATTAAGAGAGCATTGTATTCCTACATTGTTGGAACATGGCTCGGTTAATGAGAATGCATGATGGATCA